>VFFE01004755.1:0-26053 GCA_008921705.1 Burhinus oedicnemus | reverse complement strand
AAAAAAGGGGGGAAGGAGAAAAAAAAAAAAAAAAAAAAAAAAGGAAACCAAGAGAACAAAACCCAACACTGCAAAGAATACAAGCTCTGGTAGCAAGCAGAGAACAAAAACCAGGCATGGAAAAAAGTATTGACACCTACCAGTAAAAGCCAGGCAGATATGTAAACATTTGGCAGCTCACCAAGAACACAATGAACACTGAGTCCTGCTCGCGCCCCATCGTATCCCTGCAGGGAAGTAGGTGGCTGGTCTTTTGGGGTCTCTCCCTTCCCCCCATGAGACATACGGTGATGCAAGGATCTCACACACCCACACAAGACCCATCTACCAGCAGCACTGAGCACAGCTGGTCACACCATAACCTCCAGACTACCTTATGGATGCTCTGGGTACCCACACCAGGACCTCTAGAGCCTGGGTAATACATGCCAACCAGGAGCTGTTTGCTGACTGGAGAGGAAGGGGTTCCCTTACTGCATCAGGGTCTGCAGCAGGACATGGGGACCATGGGAACGTCATTCCTGGAGCTCACCACCTCCCTGTTTGCTGGCACTGGCCACACACCAGGGCTCACACCACCACCAAGGTCATCTCTGCCCTTACCAGCACTGGACAAGGTGATTCATTTCACTTCTAAGTTTGTCAAATAGTCAGTCTGTTCAAGCCATATGCCACTCCTGGTACCTTCAGGATACAACCCAGATGCCAATGTTTCACCTCCACCATGCAGCTACAACTCAGCCACCATGCACCAGAAATAACCCTGAGGGAGGGACAAAAGGACCCACCAGCTAGGCTTGACAGGTCCTCCTCTCCGTATGCTGCTCATCTGCTACACTAAGCTTTCCAGGCGTGGAAGATAGTGAGGTTTTCAACACTGTTGTCCAGCTCCGACCTTCAGGATGCCAAACCCCAACAGCTTGTCTTCCCCTGCCTCCACAATGCCGAATGGCACAAAGACCTGCAACCAGCTCCAGCAAAGGGTAAAGACATGCAAATGTTGCTACCAGCCTCTCAAGACTCTACAAGACTGCACTGACCCTGCTACGCTACAGAAACTACACTTGGTGGGGTAAGCAGCACGAGGAATATCAACACTAACAAAGATGAGATTTCCCTCTGTGAACCTAAGCAATATAAGCCACATTTATATGAAGGCTGCAGGATGAACTTACATTTATTAGACATCAGAGAATTCACAGAGGCGAACATCCCCCCTATAACACCTACATGTCTGTGCAGTCCTGCAACGTGGGCTCTCTGGTGTCTCGTAACATGGTAAATCCAACTAAAGCACTCTTTATGGCTTGGATGTTCATAACATTTATGCGTATTCCCTGGTGTCTAATACGAACTGAGTTTTCATTGTATCCCTTCCCTTAATAAAAGAACCTCCAAAACACTCTTCTAACCTGATGCCTGTTTTGACAAAACTTGCAGCAGCTCCACATATCTGAGATGAAAATCAATCTGGAAGAGAGGACAAAACCAACCAATGGACTTGATGAATTGTCAGTGATGGAGGAGGAGGAGCAGAGGGGACAGACCAACTTTAAAGCTTCCTTTCATTAGGAAACTAAGCTAAAATCATAGGTTAACTCTCAATGATGCACATTATTACTGAGGAAAGTGAGGCGGCTGATATTCTGCCTCTCAGGGACATATGCTCTATGCTTCATCCTTTACTGAATGAATATTCAAATGCTTTAAAATAAGAAAGAAAACAAACTGGAGGCTGCAGCTCGCAGTGTTTTCATAAGCCTGTTCAAAGATCAAGCCAGATTTACCAGCGCCTGCACTGCTGCCCGGCTGCGTGGGCGACTGGCCAGACTCACCTCCCCAGCTCATGGCAGCACCTGGAGCCAGTCTGGGGGACTTTTTTCCCTTGGTCCTGTAGCCGAAACGACAGCAGGGATAGCTAAACGAGGTGGAAAGACCCCCTTTCCCATGCAGTCCAGCCCTTCTGAGACTCCCCACCTGAGGACATGGATGGAGATGCAGTCAGGGAGTCCTTCCCAGCACAGAAGGAGCTACACAAAGAGCATTTAACTGGCAACAGGGACGAAATACCCCAGCAAAGTCATACTCATTAGTAAGACAAAAAAAGAAAGAGTTCACATTCCCGTATTTACAGGCACTACCACCTCTGAAGTTCTGTCTACAACAGTCTCTGGGACAGGGTCATTCCCAGTGATGACTGTGAAGATGTCCCAGTGAAGAAGTCATTCATCCCACCGTGGCACAGGGATTCATGGATAGCTCACACACACGTATTTCCAGGGGAAAAAGTATTACAAAGCTCCAGAAGCTGCATTTCTGGAGCTGTGGATAACACACATGTCAAGAGCATGGTTCACTTATGATAAACTAAGATGGCAACCCACTTGAGATGTAAAAATAATTTAATGAATAAGTATATTTAGATTTATAACCCCACAGCAGCTTTATTTATAGGGATGCCAATCACTTTTACACAGATCTAAAATTGGCTGGCAGAATGCCTTCGACTATATCCAGAATCCCATCTGTAACAAATCTAAGCCGTGATATCTCTGCATATATTTGGCCAAACAATATCGCTAATGCCAGCCATCCTGACTTTAAACGTACAGATGGGCCGGGGGGGCTCACCAAGCCTGCCACACAGCCAAAGATGGATGAATTTTGCTATCACCTACTATAAACTGGTTAAGGAAAGGACCTGATGACAGAAAACCAGTCACCGTCTGGGCTATGTGGATACTAATGTAACACTGGCTGGAGAGCAAGCAAGCATCCAGCTGGCTACAGGTGAACCTCTTTCAAAACCTTTCAGCACTCAAATGGGGAGCTAATAAGCAAGGAAAAAAGACCCACTGGAGCTCTGCAGCACCTTTAAAAGTTGAGGGGATTAAGCTAGGGCTCTTGCATACAGTTTTTTTGATCCATCGCTCAAGACACAAAGCTAGGACAGAGGAAGATGCAGGAGAAATTAATTGAAAGTCATCACTTGGCTCTTGATCTCAAAGCAGACAAGGATTTCTAGTGAGACTTCTCTCCCACCATTGCCCAGGATCTCATAGCTTTATCTAAACCTGCAGACATCAAGGGGAGAGGTTGCTGTTGATTTCCACCGGGCTGGCATTGCAGCATCCCAAACTACCCCGTGTTGTTGGGGTGGGTCTGGGGGCTTTCTCTTGCTGCATCTCCAGCTCAAGTGGGGACCA
Organism: Burhinus oedicnemus; assembly: GCA_008921705.1. Classification (NCBI taxonomy): domain Eukaryota; kingdom Metazoa; phylum Chordata; class Aves; order Charadriiformes; family Burhinidae; genus Burhinus; species Burhinus oedicnemus. The sequence continues at coordinate 22,847 of VFFE01004755.1, read as the reverse complement.
CCTGGAGAACTGAAAAGTCGTGTCTAGTTCACAAGAAACAAACAAAAAACTGCTCTTCATCCCTTTGAGTCTTCTCTGGTCTGGTTGTCTCAGAAATGGGGCAAAACAGGGATAGCTCCATGTCAAATACAGACTATGGGTAAATGCATCTCGTCCATGAAAGTTGTGGTATTTTGGCAAATGCCAAGGCAGAAAAGGTTACTCTGCAATATTACCTTGAATAGCTCTAGGAACAAACCCATCACTAATTTTCAACACTTACTCAGCAAACGATTTGAATAAACCAAAGGAAGCTTGCGCACACATACTGACAGTATTATTTGGTAGATTTTTGCCTTTGCTCCTTAGATAATTTATGAGAAAACAATTGCCAGCAAACACAATCGCCTTCCAGTTTGATGCATGGATCCAACTGACCCTGCCTTCGGGACAATATAACCTCTCAAGATCCCTTCTAGCCAAATTTTAATACCATTTTACACCGCAAACCATTCACATGCTGGCATTTGCTCCGATTCATCCCTGGAAATAAATATGTCTAAAAGAGTAATTGATGGAAAGAAAAAACAAGAAACCCAACAGCAGTTCCCTCTCTCAAGGACAAAGCAAAGGAAAACAACCAGACGCAGAGCTACAACATCCTCGATCCAAATGTTTTCCAAAACATTTCCAAATGTTTTCCAAAGCTTCCAGCTGAAGCTTTCACAGCTAGGCAGCAACTTCACCAAAGCCTCGGGCTATGGTTGCAGCCTGTGCCATTATTTGAGTGCAGTATCATGGTGTGTTGGAGCACGCGCTGAGGAGATGGTTGGTGATAAGTTTTCCAGTGACACACCTGCCAAAACACACCCAAGACCCTTGTGCAGTAAACACGGTGTTTGGAAGAAAAACTGCCTCTACTTTCTCAATAGGGCATCTTCCAACGTGAAGGAGCTCAATTGCTACGTGGGCTTTCAGGAAGAGAGAATCAGTGAATGCACATAGCCAGATGTCCTCATCTTTGTGGCATGCTTTTGAGTTTATTCCAAGCACCTTAGGAAATCACTCCTCTGCCTCTAATCCTTTGGAATTATGGAAAATAATCATACAAAAAAATAGAAGAATAAAAAAATTATTTTAAAAACCCACTTATGGAAAGTAAAGATAGAAAAACATACATTTTCTACACTTAAGCAAGAAATGCTGAAGTTCTGTCCAAACACCAACGAATGTGGACATTTATGGCTATTACACAGCCAAAACTGAGATGCTTGTGGGAGAGGCCGGTCTGAGCAGCTGACCCCAACTGCAGCAGCCGAAGAGTGAGCAGAGAAGTCTCAGCAGTGCTCAGCTGCAAGAAATGACCCCTCTGGAGACTGGGGGGCTGGCACATGACGGGTCCCTGTCCCCAGCCTCCTTGTCCCAGTGCTGACAGAACAGCTTCCACCCACGCCAATGGCCTCAACAGAAACCGCAGCGCCTGTAAAGCAGAGTCTCAGAGGTCCTTCATAGTCCAAAGCTGGTCTCCACCTCTTTCAACTTGCTTCTGGACACAATCAAAACCCAGAGCAGGCTCCTTTCCGAAGGAGTCCTCCTATCAACTGTACATGGGCTTTTGATTAGACCTTTTGTAGAGTTGAAAAAAAAAAAGACTTGCTTGAGGATGATAAAGTCTAGACAGTACAATATATTTTCCAGCTGATCCAGCAAACCTAAAAAGCCCTCCCTTGATCTCAGACTGCCACGATCAAAGCCATTATCCCATTCGGAGCCCTTCTGAAACTTTAGCTTCCAAATGTGCAAGTTATTTTTAAAATCTAAACCAGGCCAAGCCTCTTGTTTGGAGTTTTACGAGGAAAACGGGGTGTGCTCCTTCCAAATATTCTCCCCTGCCACGTCTGGAAGTGGCTGGTGGGCACATGGTGGAGGGCGAGAGCAGGGAGACAGCCCCAGTCCTTGGGGCACTGTGCCTGGGCTGGCACCTCAGTGGCACCTGGTGGACATGGTCTGCTTGCATAGGAGGACACAGCCCGTCCCCCGAGGGTGGCTATAGTGTGGGGGAATATTCCCCTTCCTTAACTGAGACAAAGTTTTGTGGAGAGCAAACATCCGTTGCATCCACATCCTTAGGATTTGTGCCTACCTTTGGCATCCTCCATCACAGAGTCGTGTTATTCTGGGGCCCAGGAAGAGGAAACAGCTTGTAATACCTTCATTTTCTACAGGAATTAAATAAAACTAAATGCTACAAGTTTCCTTTACCAGGTACCAGGATGCCCAAGCGCACAAAGAACAGCCAGTTCTGCGCCAAGGGACAACCAGGGAAATAAGATATTCCAGGAAGAAATCATCTTCCAGTTTGCTGGAGGAGTGTTTCAGGTGACTGAAAGGGAAGAAAAAACACACAGCTCTGCAAAAGCATAGGAAGCCAAAGGGGCATCAGCTCTGCCTGAAGTGGGACGCTCAGAGGCGACAAAAGACCAGCCAGCCCATCCCGACCAGCCAGCGCCATGTGGTGAGCACCAAACCCTCTGACATGCAGTGGCCAGCACAGGAAGGGGGACCTGTGGTCAGTCCTGATGGCCAAGGCTTGCAGCAGCCAGGCTGGGAGAAGTCAAAGGATGGGCGATCCAGAGTGACGAGGAGCTTGAGGACAACTGGAAAGGCTTTTTTGAAAACACGTGGCAACCAAGCTGCACCTCCCATGTCCCAGGGTGGACTTCTAATAGGGGGACATTCTTCGAACAGAGATAGGGACAGGAGGTGCCTCCTGCCACAGAGAAAAAGAGAGGAACATGGAGCATGCACATGCTCCAAAGCTATTTAAATGCCAAATTTAGCTCTTTAGCGAATGCTTCATTTAACTGAGCAGCTTCTGAAGCACCGGGCAAACAAGTCACATTGTCTCCTTTTCCTCCCAGCATTTGCCTCCACAGCACTGCCCACTTCCCTTCCCCTCTGTGCTTTCACCCTCCTCAACTCCCAGCAGCTCTGCTCCTCCTCTCCACCTCTCCCCCTTCCAAACCAAGCAGATGTGTGAAAGGCTGAGCGAAGCGGGCAGGCACATGCCGGAAGGATGGGGATTAGAGACCTGCCGCCCCCTCCGGAACCCCTTGCTGTGGCTGGAGAGGCCATGCCAGGCAGCAGCAATGGCCGTGCTGCACATCACACATCTCCAGTGCTTTGGGAGGTGTCGTCTGAGCCTCCACCAGCTTTCCAGCTGGATGAATGTCAAGGAAAGAATCAGGTCGACAGCCTTCCTTAAGAATATTTCCATCAAATCAGACTTTTCCCACCCCCATGCACACCGGAGCAGAAAGAGCAAGGGCCACTAGCAACCTGGTGCCAGCTGTGACAGCCACCACGTCAGTCCCAGAGGGGACAGAGAATTTGCCGACATCTCCCCAAAAGGTTGGTCAGGAGCTGGGTGAGGTGGACACGACGTGGGAAAGCTGCTCGGCTTCAGCTCTGCCATGGCACAGAGTCCAGTGTGTGCCCCAGTGCAGTGATTGGTCTTCACTCTCCTCAGCAAATACAGAGAGGAAATGGACTTTCAACCTTACCCTCCACGCAAGCACGTTTTGCTGGATCTACTGAAGCCACCAAAGCCCTGCCGGTCCTGATGGTCCCACCTTGCCCTCACCCTGGCCCCTTCCATCTAACAAGCTTCTCCCAGGGAAGGAGAGCAAAGCCCCGCTGCATACCCGTAATCCCTGAGAAGGGCTAACGCAAAGTTACTGCCCTTGAAAATTTATGAACCCCATCACATGGGAGAGCAGAGGAGCTGATGGCAATGGCTGCCTCTAGATTTAAAAGGATCTAAACCCATCACGCTGATGGGTTTAGCATGCACCCTGAGCCCTCGTCCCCAGAGTTTGCATGCTGGACACGATAAATGAAGCATCGAGGGCAGCTGATAAGCCAGCATCCCAGCACCCAACCCCTACCAACCCCTTCCACCCCAGCTCAGGAAGACAGGGAAACCAAGGGAAAAAAAAGCAAATTGTCCAGCCTCACACTGCCGTCAGCATGGCGGCCACCCTCAGCTGCTCTTGGTGATAAATATTGAAGGGAAAATAAGCAATTCATTTAGGGACCAAGTGTGAACCAGGGGTGAGTTCAGCACCACATCTGTCTCTTTGTGAGGCTTTCTAGCCATCCCATCCTCTTCTGCAGTCTTTTGCTGTGTCTTTCTCATCTCCCATGTTAAAGATATGGGAAATATGTGTATCATCGGTCCCCCTTCCCAAACCAAATGTGCAAATATAGGCTGAAAAACACCCAATTTCCAATCCTGGCAAACTTATAGCGGTAACTTATTTCCAGGCAGAGCTGTGATTTGTATAAGGCATTCCACTGGGCTAAGGAGTCAAAGGTGTAACTGTACAAGCGAAAGCAAAAGCCCTTTATTTCTGTAGTGTCTTTTTTTTTTCCCCCTCCTGAAATGACACGGAGTAATACAGCTCTTGCCAGTTTAGTGGGGTATACATGAAGGCTTGGCTGAAAGCAGCCTCATTAAACTGGCTGGGTCGTTAAGTGCCAATCCAAACATGCAGTCCTCTGATCACCGCATGACGGGCTGGGAACCAAAGGCAACTCACAATTAAACCCGTGACAATCAGGAAAAATCCTTACAACCGCCCCCAAGCAGAATCCGCTAACACCATCCCCACCCTCCCTTTTTTTCTTTTTTTTTTAAATTTACTTACATAAGCAGCATGACAGATAACTTGGAGGAAATCAGATGCTTAATGATTAAGTGACACTTAGGCAGCACTCTGGAAGATAAATACTCCCTTTGGAAACCCTGCAACAAAAACAGAAGGTATAAACAGACAGTAACTAATTATTCTGATTAAATCTTGGAAGACCTGAAATACCCGACTGCAGGAGAACAAAGCCGGTGTGCGCTGGGACTGCTCGCAAATATAAGTCACACCCTTTTTTAAAAGAATTCACCCAAATAAACCTAAGTGCTTCTGTGTTGTTTTTGTTTGTGTGCGTGTTTCTTAAGGTCTAGGCTGACAGGAAACCTCCACTGTACCCCAGAGGGATCCCATCGCCTTCAGCTAAAATTAGACTTCAAGGAAAGCAGGCGAACGGGGGTGTCTCCAACCTGCGCTGGCACGGCAAGGCTCCTACCGCATGCTTGAGGAGCGGCATGTGGTGGTTTTTTCTCCCCTTCCATCGAAACCAAAAAGAGAAGGGTTTTTTGATTAAAAGAAATTAAGGAAAAGAAATAAATAAGGCGTGCTCCAAGGGAGAAAGGAGGGGACAGCAGGTCTGCCCTGCTGTTGGGTTTGGAGGGACCCAAGTGGGGACCAGGATGCAGGGAGGTGAGGATACAGCTGAGCCACCGGGATGGGTCGGGATGCGATGGGGTGCTCAACCCACCAGTGAGAGGAACCGGCAAAGCCCACCAGCAGTTCACCCACCATCATGGATGCAGAGCAAGGCACCTGCTTTATCGTGATCCCTGAAACCAGAGCTGGGAGCCTCCGTTACAGCAGACGGTGTGCAGAGCAAGACAAGGGGATGTTCTCAGTAGACATTCCCCTGCTCTCCTTGCCTTGGAGGAAAACCATTGTTTTCCTCCTCCCCTTCTCTCTGCCCTCCCTCTCCACATTAAATGCCAGCAGAGCTCAGGGGAATATTTAATCTCAAACCTCAGTAATCAATCAGTTCACCCTCACGCATGAGAAAGAATCACAGCAGTAAGCACCAAATCCCATTTCTACCCAGCAATACAACATTTTAATTACGTACATAAAATTTCCCTTTTAACATAAATCCTGAACAGATCCAGGCAGCCCCCAGGTGGTGGGTGGGGAAAGACACGGTGCCGGGGAAGAACATGGGGACTGAGGTGGGAGAAAAGGGAGGAGAAACCATCCTGGCAATTATTTAAAATGATAACTTTATACAGCTGCTCCAGTTTGCTGTTGGCAGGACAATGCTTTGACCTTGCGTTCGTCATCCCAGAGGATGGGCAGTAGCATGGCGAGCAGCAAGCCACATACAGCTCTGTCACCAGAAGATGCATCGGTTTTACCCCAACATGCCAGCAAGCATGCAGGAAAACGGGGACAGAAAATGCACGACAGATACACATGGAAAGGTTTGGGCCAGGCTGTGATACAAATAACAGAAACTGGGTCTCACTGGGTGCTGCGAGACTTACTCTAAAAACTGTTCACATAAAAGGAAGCCTTTCTAGCTAGGTTTGAGCAATTTTGGAACAGTTCCCTGTAAACACTTGGATTTTTCCAAGTGCAAGCACAGCCAGACCAGCAGGACCATCCCACAGCTGGCAGTGCAACAGGTAGGCAGCTGCGAGCAACATCCCTCCTTCGCCCAACCAGACCAGTCTCGAGTGGCATAGCTCACAGCCAGCTATGTTAGAAATATATATATTTTTTTTTAAATATAAACATATGCACAGACTTTTCTCATATATAGGAACAAAAGAGGGGACACCCTGCTGAAACCCCGTGTGCAGCTCAACTGCTCTCTGCAGCGATGAAGGAAATGAGAAGCAGAGACCAGTCACACACCCGCTTGCCATGGTGGTTTGGCTCTGGAAACGTTTCTGGATTCCCCAACGCAAGCTCTGACCTCCAAAAACTGCAAAACGGTCTCAGAGCCATTCTAGAGGAGGAGCAGAGGGGTCCCTGGGTGCTCAGCTGGGCAGGTGGAACAGGATGAAGAGGTGGGCTCCGGGTGCCCATGGGGACAACTGACCCCAGTCCATGCCCCATCAGCTCAGAGGTCCCCAAAACAGCCATTGTGCCACAAGAACAAGTCAGAAAATAGCCCAAATTCATGATGCGCAGCAGAAAGCAAGGTCCCCTCCCAGGTCTTGGCAACAGGATGAACCCACCCACGACTGATACTCCAGCCCCACCAGACCACACCGCTTGGACAAAGGAAGGAAAACAAGCTCGGGATTGGGCATATCAGGGTTATCTTTGACTTCTCTGTGTGTAGAAGGGCTGGGGTTTTGAACCCTCTTTTTTCAGGTAGATCCCGGGGTGGGCTTCTTCAACACACATGTATTGCTTTCAGAAGATGTGCACTCCTTGGCTCACAAAAGCAATGTTTGGAAGGGAAGGTGGTGCAGTGCCACAGGAATTTTTCAACTCCTGTCAAAAGGAAACATCACGCAGAGATGCGGAAGGGAAACCTACCTGTAACTGAGATTTCCGCACCATGGTCTCCTTCCAAAGGCCAATGCTCCCCCCCCCCTTTAATTTTTGGCTTCAGTTTCCCCAGTCCCTGTAACATCAGGAATTCCTTGCCACAAGGGACAGATTCCTCAAGCTCCACACACATACCTAGAGAAACTATTGCACTCACACCCTCCCTAACCTCTTTAGCCCTCACTGGGAGATGCATAATTAAGAGGGACTGGGTACCATCAGCCGCCCGCAGTGTATTCCAGGAGGATCCAGACGTATCCCCATCCTCTCCCAAAGAGGAGGACTTTGCAATGTGATTGAGGACAGAGATACTCGGTGCAGTATCTAGAGCAAACTAAACCTCCCAGGCACAGCAGCAAGCATGGATTTATTGATTCATGGAAAACATCCTTATAAATTACTCCATTCAGATCAATGGGACAAGACAAAATGAGGGCTATCCTCAGCAGTGAGAGGCTGCAGCGCTATCATTTCAGTCCCATACTCCAGGAGAAACCACTCTTTTGGAGCAGTCATTTCTAATGGGGCTTCATGGAGCTAGAGGAGGATGATGCAGAGGCCAGTATGGATCTGGGCCGTGTCTCACCTGGTCCCCACCTCTCTGCCCCACAGCAGGCAGACCAGATGGATGATTTTTGCAAGCAAGTAGGTAAAAATGCTGCTAGGCATCTGCTTCGCATCCACAGAGGTTCCATCTACCCCTGGTTGTTGGCTCGTGTAGGGCTGTGGCCACTGGTCAGGATGGGATGTGGGGTCTGGAGGTAGGTGCTGCTGATGGCATCCCACGCGACACTCCTCCGAATGGGTCTGTCTGCCATGGGGCAGTGAGGTGGTGACCAGGTGAGACAGGGCAGAGATCCACTCTGACCTCCTCTGCATCGTCCCCCTCCAGCCTCATGAAGCCTCATTAGAAGCGTCTGCTCTGAAAGATTTCTCCTGGAGAACAGGACTCCCAAGCGTCACAGCTCGTTAATCTTATCAGCTTCTCAATACTGAGGACTGAACACACTTTCATCAAGCTCAATCTTCCCCTCAGGGCTAATGGTGGTCTGGACCCAGGATGTCGAGATGAGGATGAGGCCATTTTCTGTGAGTGTTTGTTCCAGTGGTTATAGGCAGCTCAAAAGTAACTAAATATCCAGATGTACCTGTCTGTGCCTTGCTCTGGATAGCACACATCTGGCTTTGGCTTCTACATGCAGGCTGTTCGCTGGACTGAAGTGCCCACCACCACCCCGCTAATAAAGTGATAATATGCTCACGTTTTTTAGCTTCTTGATGAAAAGGTGAGAGGAGCCCTTACGTTTCCCCAGCATGAAGCATTTCCTCAGCTTTTATGCACGTGTGGCACTTCCCTGCACCCTCATCCATCAAACCAGCCCGGTCAAACGCCGAGGGCAGGGCCAGGCGCCGCCCTTCCACTGCAGGCTCAGCAGCAGCCCTGCTCCCAAACTGCCTTTGGCAGGAACGGTCACAGCTGATCATGGCTCAAACCGCTTTCCATGGCTCCAGATCACCTCCTGGGATCACTTCCCAACATCCCCATCTTCAAATCATCTCCTAGTTTTTAAAATCGGCACCGATTTGAGACCTACTTTAAAAAACCATCAGTGAAGACGCTGAGTCACATTGGATGCCTCCAGGACGGTACCTGCAGAGGTCTTCTAGGAACGCCTCTGCCTCATTTGAACTCCCCCGCTGGTAACATTAAAACTACAATTATCTCTGCAGATTAATAAAGGGTACCACATTTCTGGCAGCAATCTGAGGCAGGGACTCCCAGCAGCGATGCGTTCAAGGTTATCAGGGTGTGCAGGCACACACAGCTGTGTTTGCAGTCCCCATCGCTCGCCATCACCCACACCTTGCCATGTTGCCTCACCCACTCCCCAAAACACACCCCATCCCCCTGGCACCGATTAGTAGTTTGATAAGCAAACATGTCTCGTCACATCTAATCACTTAACCCACCGTGGGGGTGTGTGTGTGTGTGTGTGCCATTCCCCTGTGCATTGGCTTTGCAGAATAAAACACTAATGGGTTTCACATCCCTCGCGTGACACCATCCCTCGCCTCCCCACCCAGCCCCAGGGCACAGATCCGCAGCATCCTTCTGGCTCAGGGACTGGGAATCACCACCCTGGATGGACCACCTGCCCCACCCTGCTATTTGGGGAGAAAACAGCTCCTTTACGTGGTGAGAATGAAACATCAGTGGATTTGTGTCACTGCAGCAGCCCGGGATGCTTGCAATCGACCCCCTGCAGCGGATAGGCTATGCACAGCACCGGGGAGCACCCAACACGAGTGTGGGTGATTGAAACGGAGGCCACCAGCCACCGCTCACAGCTCTCGGGGACACAATAAATAACACCACAGAGCCCAGAGCTGGGAAGGCTGCAGGCTCTGTCAGCCCTTCCCAGCCCGGGCAAGAGGGAGAGCAAGCTGGCACGTGTGCTTCGTGCAGGTCCTTACATCCCTGGCTGCCGGGTCCAAGCGCTTTCTGCTTGCGCCGTCTCAGAAGTCACCCTCATGGTGAATATCTTTGAGGCCAGACACAGCAGCGTTTGGGGACTATCGCTCTCCCCTGCAGCCCTAAAACAAGCTCTGCGCTCTCGCCGTGGCACGGCCGGTACCCAGGTGAGACAGGTGAGCCCGTGAGCATCCTCAAGCACCACGCGCTTCCCTTCAGCTGCTGCCTGGGCACAGCCGAAGCAATACAGAACAGGCACAAGTACACCTGCGAAGTCAGTGCCACACAGGAATATGCAACCAGCAAACACCCACTTCTTCACTCACTGGAAAACATTTAAAATGGCGAAGAGAAAAGGCAGACCGTGGGGCTGGAGCTGAGCCCAGCAAACACTGTGGGGATGAAGGCGCAGAGGACGTGCCACCACCCGCTGCAGCTTTCACCCTTGCCAGGGGACCTTCTTCTGACTGTACAAGTGCGGCTCTGCTCCTGAGACACCGGGAAAGCACAAACTGCCCTGCCCTTGGAAAGCAGATCTCTGCTTTTCCTCAACTAACAAACCAGCATTGCCACAGAAGCCAAGGAGTTGATTTTTCAAGAGTAAAGCTGATTTCCCCCTGCTTTTACATAAAATTTGCCTCTCCTCTCCATCTGTAAGCCAAATCAGGGATAAAGCGGGTCAGTGGCTCATTCTTTTAGGTACCATGATGATATACATTTTTATTTTTTTTTTAAATTAAAGGGAAACTCATTCACTTGAACGCTTCAATCAGCTTAATTATCCCTCTCCAGGAGCTTGGTTTTTTTTAAATAACAGAAGCAATCAATCATCCATGGAGGACAAACACCCATTTCCCCTGGCAGCCCCCAGCTCCAGCTACTGCTGCAGCCATCCAGGCTCCTCCTGGCATGCCGGGGCAGAGGAGCAGAACAGCGCAGCGGGCCGACACGGCACACCATGCCACGCTGCCAACACACAGGCGGATAAGGGAGTTAAATCCAGCTGCTCAAGGATAAGCTGGTCACATACTGCAGATAAGCAAATGGCGAATAGCGGTTTGCCAGCCTACAGCAAATATTGGCACAAGTCACTTGCAAGACTGTCACCGGGTATTTAACTCAGAAGCTGCCAATACTGGAGACCCTGAAGCCACGTTTCATTAAAGCTGTCCTTATGAAGTGCTTTCTTGACTATTTTGAAGCCTGCAATAGAGAAGGCTGAAAAGATAAAGCAACACTTGGCTTTGAGGTTGACATCCCAGAGAAGATGCTGCAGCGCTTTTTACCCATTGTGACTTTTCGATCTTTCGAGGACTCTCACGGGGCCAAACACAGAAGAATCCAAGATGCTGTCATACAAGACAAACCTCAGGAGATAAAGCAACCAGAGACCACCCAGCAGCTCCAGCAGAACACCAGCACAGACCGACCAGGGTGCAAACAGGTGGCCCCCAGCACACACTCAACTTGCTCATCTTAATCCCAGGCACATAAATTCCCACGTGGCACGTTTGGACTAATACATTAAATTTCCCCACTGGCATTTAATTTCCCTTTTGCCTTCCAAGACTAAAAATTCTTCAAACTGCTGCTCAAGCTGACCAACAGCTTTTTATTCATTTGCATCCAGAAATACTGACCTGCTGCCTCCAGGAATTCTGCAAAGATGGAGAGGGCCCTTTTCTCTGTCCTGAAGCCATCAGCCATGCCCAGGTAGCTGCAGCATGGCCACCAAACTTCAAAACCTGTCAGATGATGAAAAGCTTATGGCTACACTGCAAGAACTAGTGCTTCCAAAACCTGCATTGCCCAAAAACCCAGAGCTAGAGATCTCCACACAGGTTCCTCTCAAACATCCTGCACCTTGGCTGTGGCCCAGATACAGGTTAGCAGGAGAGCGCAGTGAGGGCCTTGGCCATGGGATGCCCCATCCTGCTCTCCTCCCGGCTCCATTTGGAAGCAGCCAGCTGCGTCCCGCATTAGCACGTTTTGCATAATCAAAATGGGAGTTAGTCTCTGTAACCACAACTTGAAGGGTGTATTTAACTCAACTAGAAGACAAAGAAGATCGGGTCCACCGCAGATTAAATTAGCTGAGCCTTCTTACGCCAGGAGCTCCCGTCTGCCATCGACCACACCTTGCGTGGATTTATTCCTCCTAGCTCCACAATTTGGCTCACCTACAGCAGCTATGTCCTTGCACAAGCGCGACATCGTGATCCCACCACCAATGACCCATAACCCACCGTCAGCCAAGCCCGCACTCCCAGCTCAGAGCCCAGGTGGCAGCCAGGAGGGCTGGGATGAGGAAAAAGGGATTCTTTCCAATAAAGGGAGCCCAGTTCACCCAGTATTTTCTTTCCCTCCTTCCCTTGAGATCACTCTCCCCTCCATTTGGCTGTGACAGAGAAGCCAGGCATTCAGGGAAGACGGTATCAGGCTGTGCATTGCTTGTCTGCAGTTACTTTACAAATAAAGGTGATCATAATGATTGTTTGCACCCTGAAAGAAATCCCAGTGCCCTTCCCTCACCTACACCTCCCAAAGCAGAGCACAAATCTAGCTGCTCTGCAATCTTATCTTGACGCAGAAACAGTCTGGGACAGAGATAGAGGGGTTCCCCAAAGGCACGGTTTATTAAAGGCATCTTTATTTAGTCGGTTCTTTTCAAAAACACTGCACTGAAGCACTCTTCCTGGACCAGTTTTCATCGCAGCAGCAGCAAACACCGCCCAGGCAGGGTCCCCCAGCCCAGGTCCCTCACCCCAGTGATGCAATGGAAAGCCGCAGGGTTTTCCCAGGCTACGCAGCAGCCCAGGTCCAGGGACATAAGCCCAGGCCAAGGCACTTCGGGGGACCCAGAGCTGAGAGTCACCATGAGCGCCCGAACGTGCCCTGGTCTCGCTCCAGGGATGTTACAGAGATGGGGACCGGCACATTAACGAAGTCCACGGGACGTTCCCCATTTATCCAGCAGCTCTGCCTCCGACCCCACACCGGGCACGCTACTGTAGAGGTTTGTGCACTAGCAGCCAAATATACCTAATCCCAGATTTCAAGAACCGGAGCTATAAAACCACTGCACAAAGAAGCAGCGGTTCGCACGCATGCCGGGGAACCTCCCTGCAACCAACGCCTCTCTATTTATCCAACACACGATCTTTACGCGTTCAGCTATTTTCATCCCACCGTGCTATTAACAGATGCAAAAGGCAGTTGGGTAAAGCATTCAACAAAAATCTCATTTAGAGATCAAGACAAGCTTAATTGGTTTCTAGCCAGACCTGCACAAAGATGGGTTACTCCACAAATACAGTTGCTAATCTGCCCATTATACTCCCTAAGCTCCCACCGACAAAGAAAAAGAAAATAAAGAAAAGATGCACAAAGGAATGCAGTATTTTGAGCATGTTACTTCCAGCGAGTAACACATCAGAAGCAATGAATTCTGCAAGAACAAGGGCTTTGCTTTTCTTTGAAGGAAAAGGATAACCAAGTGGTAAACAAAATAACAACAAAAAGACCTAACACAGATCAAATCTGCATTTTCCACAGGCAATCCCCATCCATTTCACCTTCCTGAAGAGCTTTTCCATCAGCTATTGTTTCTGTGGGCAGGGGAAAAGCTTATGTGTCTGAGGAGATGTCACATCACAAGCGACAGAGTAGAAAGGATGAAGAACCTCATGATTCAAAAGCACAGGACTGAAACCCTGGAGAGCCGAATTCACTTCCTAACTTAGCTGTAAAAAAAAAAAAAAAAAATTGCATGTTTCCTGTGTGATCACATCCTAGATGATTTATTCAAAAACCTGGTATTGAAAAGTGAGGGAAGGGGAGGAAGCAGGAGGAGGAAGGGGAAGAGTCAGTCCTGTGGGCTTTTAATAGGCTTGGGGTTAGACCAGCAGTGGCAAGCTGTTAACATCCATCTGTGTTGGGCACTGCACGACCTGGAGCTGGCACTGGGAAAGCACCGAGCATCCCACAAGCGCAGGTAAGACACCATCCTGCTCCTCTGCCCAGATGTGCAGCAAGGGCTCACAAACACCACATCCCCAACAGCAGCATCCTGCAAGCTTTCATAACGCAGAACAACCAGAAACAAAACCACGTGCAAAAGGGAAAGGTTAGTGATCATTTCCTGTCTTGCAGATATGCAAGAATTTAGAAACAAGAATACAAAGCTGTCCTCCAAACACAGCATATTATAAATTAGACAGCAATGCAATTCCAGGGCTGCAGAGCCAGCTGCAGCAGCGGCACAGGTAGAGAGGTGATGAAAGTGCCATTTGGTTACAACCTCGTCCCCTTGTGCAACAACTCAGGACTCCCAGCTCTGGAGTAGAAGGTCTGTTTATTTTCCTGAATCCAAGCCAGTTCTGCTCGGTGGGAAGCGCTGCACCCAAGGGAAGGCAGAGCTGCGGATCCTCCGGCAGGACAGAGCCAAAAGCAAGGTCAGCACCAGAAAGGATGGCAGTCATGTGTTTTGGACCTTTTCAGCGACATCCCTCAAGCTCCAGAGCATCCTTGCAAGAGCCTTTTGCAGCAGGTGGGTTCTGCTATAGGGCAGAGTCAGAGAGAGGTGTTTTTCCAAAACCTTCCTCGACCATGATGGGTGCGTGCAAATCCAAGTCTTGGCACAAGCAAAGGGCAGCTCCATCCCTGGCCTTGGACAAGGGCTGCCAGGCATGGAGATATGGGGCTGGTGCCGTCCCAAAAAGCTGCCGTGGGAACCCAGAGTGAACAGATTCAAACTTTTACTTTCAGCAGTGAGAGAAGCTGTAATTAGCAGCATGGAGTACAGCCCAGAGGCTGGGTACTGACATCCCCATGATGTTATCTGACAAGGCAACTGTTGGATGTGTTTGGTTTGGCTTCCCCCCCCTCCCCAGAAAAACAAGCACCCATTTTTCATGTGTCTTTCTCCCCACTCCTCATGTTGCCCTAAGAGTCGATTCCCAGAGCAAGAACATGCATCTCAGTACATACTGTAACAGCCCATTGCCGTAGCTGGAGCCCAGCTCTTGGTGTCCCCAGGGATGGGCTCCTCCTTAATTGCTCCAACACCCCACAGCACACCAGGGATGCCAGACCCTAAAGACACAGTCTCACCTCTGACTCCCACCAAAATGAAAGACGTAGTCCAAAACATGAAGCAAAGGGACAAACATGTGGACATGAGGCAACCCAGCTACAGCTTTGAGACACATCATCACCACTGTCTCACACGTCTCTCACCTAGTTCAGCCTCATCCCCTGTGCAAAGCCAACAGAGCTTCCTCCGATGCAGCTACAAGTTGGATTTGGAAATCCATCTGCTGAGTGTTTTGACGTTAAAGTTCCTCTTTACTCTCTTTTTCTCACGCTATAGGATGGCTTGAAAAGCCAGGGAGATACTGTCTTTCATGGACCAAAGGAAAGTCCTGGCATGCCATCTGAGGGAACGGCACAATTTCATGACTATGTAACCCAAATCACAGCCCATCACACATCACTGCGGTTTGAACACAGCTACGACCACCGCTGCATCACTTAAGAAACGGCTGTTGAACTCTGTGAGCGGAAGAGCAGCATTTAATACAAAAGTAAATGTGAGAAAACGATGAGCGTAAAGACACGTTTCCAGCTCCATACCCGAAAGCACACTGACTGTAGGGATTACGATATTTAGCACGCTCCAAAAATTTTCCTCGACATCTTTTTGCTCCGTGTGATGGATAGAGATTTCTCGTGGCTCCAGAGCCACCAGCTATTTCACATGCAATTTGCCAGGCAGCACTCTCCACAGAAGATAAAAGGAGCTGGAGTTTATAAACGGATCCGAGTTGTCCCCAGAAAGCCTCCAGTCTCTTTGCAGTATGCCTCCAAAACACTGGGGCAAAGAGGCAGCACGTGGGCCAAGGTCTCAAAACCAACCTCTCGTACCCAGAGAGCTTTGGTAAGCAAATGGCTTACATAAAATATCTGTCAGGATACTCATTTGAAGCACCGGCTCTTGTGAACAAGGTTGCTCCAGAGGCACCGGGGATTAGTGCAGTTCAAACAGTCCTTGGCGTGACTTACCGGAGCGCCCAGGAACAGATTTGCAAGTTCAGCTTTTCTCCTGCCCGACACTTGCCTGGCACTGCTGAGCAACACCCAGGCTCCCGACAGCCTTAACCCTGCCGACTCCTGCACGTGGAGGCTGACAAACAAGGATGGGAGAAGCTCCGTGCTTGACTACAGGACCTGACAGCAGAAGAAAACCCAAGGTGGCATCACCACGGGGCTGCTCTTCTCCATTGCAGCTGGGGAGGCTCCAACACCAGGGTGTCCGTGAGCAAGCTGGACGAGTGTCCCTCGGCAGAGAAACGGCAGCTAAAAGTTATGCACAGGATATGCAAGGAGAACGGTGCCAAGCAAAACAGGGCAGCTGAAAATCACCATGCATCCGAAAGGCTTAACCTGATATTAAGGCAGAGCAGCCTCTCTGCCCTGCGCTGGGCACACAGCTGCAGCCGAGACATGGCTAGCGCCTTGGGGGCAGAGGGGAGAAAGCCTCAGCAAATGAAGCCTCCTTTAGTTGCGATTTCCCTGAAAGCCAGGCACGGCAAGGGTATCCACCTTCCCACCCACATCTCCCCCATCCTCAGCTCTGGCTCGGGCGAGAAAGTGCTGCAGTTTCCAGAGGCGGCAGCATGAAGGAATGGGAGCACGAAGGGTGCCTGGCAGCCACGGGAGAGAAAGCTTTACACAAACAGATTTACAGCCGCTTACATCCACACAAGCATCCTTGAAGGAAACAGCTGCACCGGACCTCAGTTACCACAGTCTCTCCAGAGCGGCACGCAAGAGTTCACAGCTCCTCAAAGCACTGTCCGCTTAGAAGATGCTGAGGCCAAGCAAGGCACAAGCACCCAGGGGGAAAAAAAAAAAAAAAAAAAAAATCTCATGGCTAGGTGAAAGTCAGATGGATGCACAGCTCCAGAGAACCGCCTCAGAAAGGTCTGCACAAAAGAAACACTTAGGAGCAGCAGCGGGGCAGACCCACCACATCCTAAGCTAAATGTCACGCAACACATCTGAGCCAGAAAACATCCCGGCTGCGCTGCCTCCGCAGCTGTGCCATAGCAAGCAATCCACCTTGCTTGTTTGGGGTGGGGGAAATGGTCCCAGACTGCTCCTCCCTGCTGGAGCTGGCAGTAAGATCTGCTGCTACCAGAGGTTGCCTGTAACAGCCACCAAGCTGCTAGGACATCACCTGAGCAGCATAAAACGCTGTGGGTCTTTCCACCACCCTGACCTGCTGCGGTCTCCCTCTTACACCCCAGACATGAGCGACTGCAGGTCCCACCCCAGAACGATGCCCCTCTGCATCCCCCATTCTCATACTCCAGTTTTCTTTGATTTTTAGGACAAGTACCATGCTCTCCTCCTGGCCTGAGGGGTGCAAAGCTGGCTCCCCGGTGCAGAGCCCAGCCCCAGCTCCCCTGCCCTGCAGCCTCAGAGTACGGGCGGTTTTGTTCCTGACCAAAAACGGTGCATGCACTTTCCTGCTTGTTGATAGTCTATCTTCAAACGCTCAACCCTAAACTCTCCAAGGATGCCCCACTTACTAGAAAGACCTCCATCGGGAAGGCAAGTTGATCCTCACTCCTGCCAAGCATTGAAGCAACCAACGCCCCGCAGAGCTTTTCCCAAAAACTGCCAAGCTCCGTCGCTAAGTTTTGCACATTGGTACAGAGCCCAGCTGCTGGTGTTTCATGCAAAACCCCCTCAAGTCAGCCTCTGAATGGCACAATTTTGAATTGCCTTCCTCCTGCCATAGTGCCCAGGGGCAGGACCTGCCAGCAGCCCAGCCTGTCACCACCAGGAGACTGGCATGAAAGCCCCACATGAAAGACGAGCAGCAGGGAGCAACGAACACCTGGAGATCCCACTGCGTTTTCTTCTGCTCTCCTGAGGACGGGCACAGGTCAGATGAATTAACTGGGTCCTTCCCCTCTCTATCTCACCGGCGTCTGGCTGCTGCTGGGTTGCTTTGAGCTTTTGTGCAGCTGCTTTCCACACAGGGCCCATGCAAAAAGGGATCAAGACCCTCAGCGCAAAACTCCTGGCAACAGCCCAGCTCCAGAGGATGGGAATTGGGTCACTGGGTTCAGCTTCTGAAAACCATCCCTTCAGGATGGGTGGTAAGAGCAGCAACAGCCGCCTTTGTCACTGAAGCCACCCTTCTGCTGCTCCTCCACCACACCCTCCGCATGTTACTTCATTTACCCTCTTGTGAAAACACTCGCACGTTGATGGAGCAGCCTGGAGAGGGACAGCCCTGACTTCCAGGCGGTGAAGCTGCGTGCACAGGGAAGACATGATTCAGGTAAGCAGCACGTAGCTGAAAGCGCATCGCTATGCAATGCTCACCCGGAGGAATGCAGAAGGCGAAACATGAAGCCACTTGTCTGGCAAGGCGAACAACCCTTCAATCATCCGCCAGGCCCTGCAAGCGCCAGGGAGCTCAGTGCTCTGCGTTGATAAAGAGAAGGATGCCTCCAACCAGCAACGTACCACCTCTTACTAACCGCACTGCAGACGCGCTGCTGCATTTCCTCAGTGCCAAGTCCGGCAGAGTTCAGCAAGAGAGCTCCAAAACGATGTAAAAGAAAAATCCAAAGAGCAGCGAAGCAACTGGCACATCCTCTGGGAAGAGACGAGGCGTGAAGAGCAACCCTGCTCCGGTGGTTTGACATGTTAGCACCAGTCAGCACTGCTGTGATGACTGGCTGGCGTGTGCCGCGGTGGGTGAGAACATGCCCGTCTACCAACATTGCCCCCCCTCAGTGGGTCAAAGCAACGTTTTGAGTATAAAGACTCTCAAGGCAGCTCAGTCCATGAGGACTGAGTAATTTACTGAGTCACGATAATAATGACTCATCAATGACTACCGCTAAGTTGGGCCACCCCATCCATTTGGCTGATTTTGGAAGAGACCAGGAGCACCCTCCTCACCCAGGTGCTCCAAGCAGCACAAACCTCTTCCATTTAGCAAATTCATAACAAACGCCCCCAAAGGGCTGGGGGTGAATGCAGGAGGGAGCACGAACAGGACACGGTGATCAGAGATTCACATGGAGCGCACAGAGGTTGCTCCAGACCTGGGCGCAGTGTGGGATGGGACGCCCTTGGGAATGACCCCACCCAACGTCACCACGAGGAAAACACAGGCCAGATGTTCAGACAACTTCACACGTTAATTTGGTTAATTTGCTATAATTCAGGTGGCTGGTGCTCAGGCCACACCAATCATGAAACAAAGCACTGTCAGCTCAGATCATGAAACTCTCCAGTCAACTAACCACGTCTTCATGGTGTGCCAGGCCGCTTCTCTCATCTCCACCTCCTTTGGTTTTCTTCTCAGCAGCCACAAAGATTTGAAAGCTTTATGACTCACTGAGCTGAGATTTTCTACGCTACCCCAGAACTCCTGGTTCTTCAATGTATTCCAAAACGTTACGACACACCACAAGGACAGGAGATACCAAGTGCAAATGATCTCCTGAGAGGGTAAGGAGGGTAAGAAGGCACTAGCACAGCTTTCCTCCAACCCAGCTCAGGTTGAAGAAGCAGTGGGGGGAAAGAAGAATCAAAGGGAAACAGCAAATCACACCCACCATCTTGCAAGGGGCTGAGGACCCTCTATATTTCACATGAAATAGAAAGTTGAAAATGTGTCTTTAAGCATGAGGGAGCTAATGCAATATGCAGAAAAGCCTCTGCTGGCATATTTAACTTCTTTCCAACCCTCTACTAGTTGTTTCTCTCATCCCCTAGCATGGTAAGCACGTAGAGTAAGTAAGTCTATATGGCTTAGCATCTAGATTAACCAACACAGAAGTCAGGATCATACATTCAGTGTTCCTTCCCCAATTTACAGCCCTTTGTTCAGATCACCTCTTTCTTTTTTTTTTTTTCAGCACAGCGCTGACGTCCGTTGTGGTGCAGGAGTGAAAAGTACACATATGATTACCTTAAAGGGGGGGGGGGGGGGGGGAGAATCAATATGGACATGATTTGAATTTTACAGCATTCGGCTGCCACGACTTGCAAATAAACAGCTGTCCCAGCAGGTCCATGCAAGCTTAACAGCACAGCAGTAAAACACAAGATTTTTCTTCCCCTTTTAAGAGTTCTACTTAAATAAAAAGAGTATTTAAAAAATAAAAAACAAAAATTGCAGGGTAAAGAATCGTAGTTAGGTCACACACAGTTCCAGCAGAACAAGCGCATCCTGGTTCACATGGCCTCACCAGTCACTCCATGGCAGTCACAGCTTTCCAAAGCCAAGTTAAGATATTTAATTACCAGCATCAAGTCAGAAACCAAAGCGTCCAACAAAATCCTCATTTGTGAGCGAAGCCTGCAGAAATCTCGTTGAGCAGGCTTTGGCAATCTCCAAAGCTGACAGCTGGATGCCCTGGCTTATCGACTGCTAGAGCACGCACAAAAAAAAGCTCTGAATACTTGCAGTGCCGAGCAAGCCTTCAAGGCAGCCCTGCCGGCCTCTTAAAAAGGCTCATATAAATAGGCAAGCTTCATTTATTAATACTTCTGAGATAAAAGTGTCTGTGTAGGAGCGGCTCAGCATGTATCTGCGCAGGAGGAGGATGGGCAGAAGAAGACCACCCGCTCTGGGTGGTGCATCTGTCAGCATCCCCAGCCAGTTTTTAACCAGTTCAGGTGATACACACAGCAAGTCCATTTGCTACATGTGCATGTGGTGGGCCAAAGACCTTCAGGGATCAGGCCAGTGCCGATGGTCGACACAAGCAAACTGCAAAGCAGGAGTATGGAGTGAGAGGGGACGCGCTCCTGACCAGCTGGTAAACAGTATTTGCAAGGAACCCGGCTGCCCAACAGCTCCTTGCCTCCCCTGTGCTGGGTTCCTGAGCCGTGGCAATGACAGCGCAGGAGAAGAGGGGGAAGAAAGCAAAACAAAGCACAGAAGCAAACAGAGATAAGCATGACCCAGTTAGAGCGGCTGTCCCCAGCTCCTGCCCATCCTCGGCGGGAGGGCTCGTCTGGGACCAGAGGAGCCGGCCCGCTACAGCCATCCCTTTCCTGCTCCCTCCCTGCTCCAAACAAAGGGTCAGATAAGGAGCCAGCTCAGGTCAAGACCGGTTTGACTCCGTTTCAAGCCCAGGGGAGCAGATTCGGCGCTGATGTTACACCTCACCCATCCTGTTTGCCTCCCCAGGGCGGAGGCCAGGACGCAGAGCGGTGGCATACACGCCTGGCTGGCTGGACCCAAAAACACCGGGGCCGTGGCAGGGGCACCATGGGCAGAGCCACACGCCAGCCGAGAGCTGGCCAGAGCCAGGAAGTGTCAGTGCTTCCTGCTGTCCCAGTGTCACACGTCGGGTGGTCAGAGATCACGGACTTAGGCTTTTGCTTCCTGCTCCTGACAGAGCAAGGGCAGGTCCCGGCATACAGCCACGGGGACAGCAAGGCGAGTCACTCATTAACCGAGGAACAGCAAGGTACATGCCCAACCCAGAAGGCTCGGGGGGCAACGCACACCAAAATGAACCCAAACACCCGTAGAAAAAGGCCCAGACACTGCAGGACGCATTTATTCCTGGTGTGATCAAAAGAGGGGCAGGCAGGGAACACCGACAGCTCTGGCATACGTTGTTTCGAGCAAGGGAGGATAACGAGGTTGCATCGCCGTTCCTCAATACACACCACCACTCGATTTTGTATGCAGTATCAGAATCAACCTCTAGAGAGGGGAAAAAAAAAAAAAAAAAAAAGAAAAAGCCTTGTTCTGCCGCCCTTCTCAGTGCAGCCAGGAGAAGCCGGCTGGTTGTACAATGCTGAGTGTCTGCAGTGCTTGGGACTGGCCAAAATGAGCAGGGCAGGCCGTGCCCACGGGCTCCCCTCACCCCAGCACCCGGCAAAGGGGGCTCAGCCGTGCCCTGTGATCTCCCACCAGCCTCCGATTTCCACAGGGAGCTCCTCGCCCCCAGCTTGGCAGCACGCAGCCCCCTCGGTTCAAGTGGCTTTTGTCAGGAGAATTATCATCCATTTTTGCCTTACATTAACCTTGATCACTTAAAGATGCAGAAAGCCTGTTTCCACACATGCGACGACACACGAGGCAGCACGGCCGTCCGCAAGCGGTACGGACCCCAAGGTTGAAACCACACTGTTAATACTGATGACTTTGTGCCAAGGAAGTCAAGATCAGGCAGGATCCAACCGCAGCCATCGCACGCCAATGGCAGCGGGTGCCAACCCCGGAGGCTCACATGCAGCAAGGGCACTGTCCTTCCTCCATGCAGGCCCCCTGACCTGAATCTCCCTGAATTTCCAGCCTGGTAGTCAGTGACAGGCCCGACCTCCCCATCTGGCAGCTCTCCGGCTGATGCCCGAGCCACAAACCCGCTTGCCCTTCGCCGCTGACGCAGCCGTAGCCCGACACCGAGACACGCCGAAATCCTACTCCCACACAGGCTCCCACATCAGAGCATCGGGCTGGACCAGAGCGTGCCCGCAGCAAGGTGTTTTACACCAGTGCTGGTGGCACAGCACATACAGACGATTAGGCAGCCCCAAACTGCTGTGCCTGGTGGGGAGGCATGGGGGGGGAGAGACCACCCAAAACCCGCTTTGCTCAGCCGGGGGAACCCTACCCCTGGGGCTCTGTGGATATACGAGGGGTCACATCCCCTCCCTGCGGGGACCGAGCCCGGTTGGGGAGCTGCCGCAGGGGTGGGAGCCGCCGTGCCAGCAGGAGCCGGGGACGAAGCAGCCCTCGGAGGCGTTGCCATGGAGAAGGCAGCGCAGCAGCATCCCGCATCCCACGCCCGCGGGTGGGCGCCCCCTGGCCGGCGTCCACAGGGGCGGGCACCACCCGGGCACGGCGGCGGGGCCCCGCTCCCCTCGTCCAGGCCACACTGGGGCCGGCGGGCACGCCAGGCCCCGCGGGACCGCAAACCCGCGATGCTGGGGAAGGTTGGGGGGGGCGAGGGGGGCGATAGGACGTACCGCGGGCCCCGCCGCTCCCCGCCCGAGGGGAGAACCCCACGCAGCGCCCCGGGTTGGGGCGTGGGCTCGGCTCCCGCCCTTCCCACCTGCCCCACGGCGGGGAAAAGCAGCCTCCGAGCGCAGAGAAGCGCCGGCCGCCCGCCCGCCCCGCTGCCGGCGCACCCGCCCCCCCC
>VFFE01004741.1:0-133961 GCA_008921705.1 Burhinus oedicnemus | reverse complement strand
CTTTGCCCCTTTTTTTTTTTTTTTTTTTTTTTTTTTTTGCAGGGAAGGGGGGAGGCATTGTAGCTATAGGAGAGTAACCACAGGGAAGCATAGCTAGTCACACCAGAGTGTAAAGCTTGCACTCAGGGCAGTGAAAACAACCACCCACCAGACAAAGGAGCTCTTTGTATGTGACCTCATGTAGGCTATCGGCAGCTCTTCAGCCTGAGAGCAGTCAGCTCCCTCAGGATGAGGCCTTACCTTGAAATCAGGCTCATGTCTCCTGTCCTGGATGGTTTTTCTCCTTATTGTAGTAGCCTCCTGACGTGGCTTAGATTCCTGTGGGATGCTGCAGTAACACTGTAGATAGAGGTATTCATGAGCATTAGAGAAGAATCATCTGCTCATTTGGTGAGGAAGACATTGTCTTGTATAGCGGGCCTGCCCACTCACAAATGCTGTTCTTTACAAAATTGAGGAGACAAATATGGTTGTTATGCTCCCCTACAAAAATTGCTCTGAGGGAAGCCTGTGCTATCTGAGTAAAAGGCCTGTGTGCTGGAAGAGCAGTCCCTACAGTGTGTGGAGGGGTGATGGAGCAAACAGAGGCTTTGGCTTATGAAGGGATTCATTCTAGTCTGCAGGACCCTTCCAAGGTAGCCTTAAGACTGGGCTGAGCCTGACTGGATGATACTAAGGTGCTAGTGGCAGCCTGGAGTAACAGCCTCGGTGGAAGGCTGTCCTGCCAGATATTTCTCATGCTGGCTTCTCTGGGGCAGTTGTGCTTCTGTCGTCAGAGCAGTGACCTAGAAGTCCCCATAAGCCTCCAACTACCTGCACTGTCAAACTCTGCCCTGGCAGTCTCCCAGCTGTAGCCTGCTTGGGAGGACGTGCCTGCATGTTGGGTTTGTGCATTTTTGCCTCCCACTGGCTTGTGGCTGAGCCAGCTGCTTTTGAGGGCCTGCTGACACTCATTTGGAGTGGCACGTAGCTATGCAGTGGGGAAGTGAGTGGTAGGTGTGAAATGAGAGCAAACTTAGACCTTGAGGGGAAGCACCTGTGCCTAGAGATGGGAAAATAACACTGGTTACTATAGGAACAAAGGCTGCATCATTAAAGGTTGGCTCAGGGTTTTGTCAAGTAGGGTCTGGCAGCAAAGCGTAGACAAGCTACCCACCAGTGCTGCTGGCAGACTCTTCCATGCAGGTGGAGGAAGCCATCCAGAAACTGGTGCGTGTGGGCAGATAACTTGCTCTGCCATGGGCACCCAGACTCCTCTTCTGGGCTGCAGCTGGAGTTCCTAAGGAGCAACTACTGCCTCTGGATGAAGGATGTGAATGAATGAGCGGGACAGTAGTACAGGGGTAAGTGCCGCAGAGTACTACACTGCTCAGTACTTGAGTACAGACCCAGACCATGTGCCATGGTTCTGTAAACTGGCTTGCCTTGCCTCAAGCACTTTGACTTGGAGTGGCTAAGGGGAAAGAAGCAGACTGGCTGCATGCAACATTCTTTTTGTGCAAGGTGTAGACTGAATCTATTGAGACTGGCTCAGTAGGTTACATGGCAGCCCTTGTCAGTCTAAAGTTAAATTTGATCCACTGCTGGAAGAGTATTGGCCTAACATATTTTCCCTACTGTGAGTCCTGTGGCAAAGTGAAAGAAGGTAATTTCACCCTTTTCAGAGTGGAAGAAGCCTGCTGTTCTATGCCACTGAGACATTTGATTAAAGCTGGGGTTGAGGGGGTGGTAAATGTGAGGGCTTTCTCACGAGTGAGCTTCTGATAGAAGGAATCATAGGAAGTGGAAGAGAAGGTGCATAGGAATAAAGGGGAAGTAGGACAGATGAAATAATTTGCTTTTCTGATGTTTTTCTTGGCCACTGGTCAAGTTAATGATAGTTGGAATCATATCCAGAGGGAAGTGCTGATCCTCAAATAGGGAGGAGAGATTCCAAACACTTAGTGGGCAGATTCTGTTTCAGAGTTTCTCTTGGCTACCAGTCCTCTGTTACCATTAGCTGGGTCACAGACTAGAAGGAATGTGGAAAATGTTGTCCATCCCTGTTCTCTTCCCTGTTCTGTGACTGAGATCAATCACTTAAATTGCATGGGGAAGCCATACTTTGCCTTCTGATGAGAAAAGTCCACTAGCTTAGCTGCTATACTTAGGCTTGCTGTGATGCATGGAATAGTGCTTGTTCTATACTTCTGTAGAGTTCCAGAATACTGGGTTAAGAACTCTTCCTTTGGTTATACAGAGAACCTGAAATATGGGATCATCTGATCCTTCAGTTGGAATTCTAATAATTTAGGGTTTGGCGCTTCAGTAAATTAAAACAATCCAATGCAGCCTTAATGTAAAGGTAACTATCTTATATTTTACAGCCACCATGAAACTGGGTGGACTCATGGCTGCTCCTTGGGCTGCAGAAGCAGCAGTGTGTGTACCTCTGATGTAGAGGGGAAGAGGACTAGGAATCAAATAGATAAGGAAGCATCCTCAGGTGAAAACACCTGGTAAAGGTAGTGGTATCCTTTAATATACAACAGGGACACATGCCTAGGAAAGATGTCCAGATGTACACTATCTCTAGATCTTGTTTCTGTGTATACCAGATACGCACTAGTCAGAAGCAGATAGGATGATAATCTTTTGTTGCATCATAGACTCCCTTGAGTAGCATGAAGATTAAAGAGCCTGCTCTAGCCTGGTACATCAAACCATTTCCCTTCCCATTTCTTTGAAGCGGATTTATATGCAGTCTACATTTAGGCTTAAACAAATACTTGGTGGAATGAGGTGCAAGTGAAGAACTAAAAAGCCAGAAGCTCTTGGGTGTAATTTCCAAGTGCAGGATATTAAATGAGTTGGAGTTTATGGATACTGGCCAGATAAAGGGGTTTGTCTGAGCCAAGTAGCTACTTCTGATTTGGGTCTAGTTACCATACAGAATGGTGGTAACTCCTGTTGGCTTCTCCGTGGAGTTTTGCATTTGGCATATTCCTCTGCCCTTAAAAGTGAGCAGGCAAGTGTTGCAAAAGTAGATAAGCTGTGTGCAAAAGTAGCTTTTAAAAATGTCTGTGTGTCTAGAACAGTAGAGGATAATCTGCTCTAAACTTGAAAGGGAAAGGTGAGTTTTAATGCATACATTTCTCAGTCTTAGTGGAAGCAAAAAATTTCTAAATTAGAAGTCCATAAAAGACTGTTATGTATAGAATGAACAGGGCTGTTCATGCAAGGAACATAGCTTTTTTGCTACACAGTTCTAGGTATTAACTTTACTTGTTTTCCTTTCTGTGTCTTAATCTAAAAATATGTAAATCTAGAAGACCTTGCTCCACCTTTTTAACTTAAACAATACTGATATCTACCTCCAAGGCTTTGGAGTTCCATCAGGTTAGGGATCTGGTGCAAGGTAGTAATGCAGTACTGCTGCCGTATCTTCCTGCTGTTGTAGTAAACTATAGCCAATTGGCTTCTCAGTGCTGTTGCTGCTGGTATTATTTGCTCTCAATTAGATGCAATGAATCTGAAATATTCCTGAAAATAATACTAGATGCAGAAATCTATCCTGATAGAGCTCTAACTTAGCTTCTGAAAGTTGTTGCTGGGGGATAGGATGTCTTTAGTGCAATGCACATGTGTACGAGTCCACAGGTTTACTTCTTGACTTTAAGAGAATGGTGCTTCTGGCTGCTGTACCTAAAGGCCTCAGGTTATTCTAGAGATGCTGTTCTGCAGCTTTATAGGTAAAATCTGAAGTGATGGCAAAGTGGCTACTGCTTATGAATAGGTAACACCTAATGATGGAAGAAGGTATTTCAGTGGTGGCTAGTGGCCATGCTACCTAATTAGTGGCTCATGCTTTCTATAAGGGAGTAAATGTTGAAGGAATTTGCTACGAATTTTTATCAGGGTTGCTACCAGCATTCCTCTGTTACTTTCAGTGTCTGTGGGCTATCTTTCCTTCTTTACTATTACACAGGTACAGAAGCAGGAATCATAACTTTTAGGTGCAGGATTGAAAGTCAAAGCTGTCCTCTATAGGCTTTGGCTTGTTATGTGCTCTGTACAGCCAGTGATGTTCTGCTGCTGCATGGAGGCAGGGTGTTCTGTCAGTGGCATTAACTGGTCTTGCACTCACTTTACTCTTCCTAGTTTAAGCTTGAACTGTGGAAGTAGTAGCTGCAGTTTCTACAGACAGTTACAAAATGGACAAAACATACTTTGCTGGTGATAGCATATTAATGATGGTTAAACCCATTGTCTGGAAGTATGGGGAAGTATGTCAGCCCAAATTTATTTTTTTGGATGCTTGTCTTCAGGAACTTCCAGGGAGTTGAGCATTCTCTTCACAGTGAACTCTGGAAGTGCTTTAGGCTCCAACTTGGTAGTGGTTTTCTTTTTTAAATTAAGGAGTCTTGCATTGAGGCAGGCCAGGTGGCTCCAAAGCAGTCTGGATGTTACTGGCTGTAGCTGTTGAACACTTAAGTTTTCCAAGGCTGCCAGTTTTTGTCCTCTCCTCACTTCCCCTGAAGTAACAAGTGTGTTGGCAGAAAAAAATGGTATTCTGCTGGACTTGAGCTGTCACCTGAGCTACTACCCTTAAAACTTGCAGAATTGTTAAAATCTAACTGCAGGAACTCTCCTGAACTTCACAGCTCATCTATGTTATGCACACCCCGAAAACTAGGATTACATTTAAGGTGGCTGATGGAGTTTTACATAACTAGTAAAGTTAAACTTTTGCTACTTGTCAGTAGTATAGGTGCCTCTTGAGGGTGAATAGGATGGGGAGTGGGAAGCAATCAGTGTGACACTCAGGCTGCTGATGCTTTTCTTGTCTTAGTCTCATTGACAACTGAGAACAATCTAAATTTCAAGATTTTTATTGTGAATGATAGATACCTAACGGTGTTCCAAACTAGGTGGATTTAGAACATAAAGAAGTTGAGCTTTTCTTTACCACAAAAGAAAAAGTGCTTCTTTACCCAAAGCACTTGGCAGCAGTATAAGAACTGAAGCTAGCTGTTGCTTGTCAACATACTGCAGTGTATGGTTTGCAGATTTCTACTCTGGATGTAAAAGCACCCATAGGACAAAGCACCTTAACTCATCTGCTCTGTTCTGTAAAATCTGTCAGTGCATAAACAGCTATGACGTGTAGCTAGGTTAGCTCTTACCGTAGGAGGATGAAGCTATACTAGTTTGTGTGTGTCGTTCTTGCATGAAAGTAATTAAAAAAAGTCCCAACTTCCAAATTGAGTTTTGCCTGTAGAGTTAACTTCAGAAAAACACAGTATGTTTTCTACAACACTAGAGGTTTTTTGGTGCTGGAACTGGAACTGAGTGGAAAGAAAAAATCTGCCACACTTGAGTAAATTTGAGCATTCTTAAAACCTGCCCTTCAACATTGACCCAATTCTATAACAAGTATATTTGGAGCCCAAAGATTTGACTCTGATCTAGCTTGAATAGCTGGTGAGTGTCAGAAGTAAACTAAGTTTTTTCTAAGTTTCCTGTTGGAACTCTAAGAATTTACCTAAAAGGCTCCAAGATTTGCTTGGAGTTCTGATGGCATGAAGACAAACTAAAAACAAAAAAGCCTCCACAATTGCTTCACATAACCCAGGAACTCCCCCTGCCCCCGACCCCAGGAGCCCCAGAATAGATGGGAAGAGTTCAGTAGGAAAATCCCATGCAATTTGCCAGGAGAAGGATTTGATTTTTCAGTTGAAACTTTAAAAACCACAAGCAACACTTGTGCTGTTGAGTGAATGACAGTCCCAAATAGAAAAGTCTAACTTCAGCTGTCAGCAGGTTTTTCTCTATAGCAAAGAATATTGAGTTCCAAAGGCATACCTCTTTTTCCCTGTTAAAGAAAAGGTAGGTATCTTACCACAGTAACTGTTCTTCCTGTTAAACTTGATACCTTCTCGGGTGTCCCATGCAACTCTTAGCTCATTATTGCTTTTATGAAGCAAATGTCCACACCTGACCTTCAGTGGGGAGCCTTCACTGTAACTGCTTCCAAGTTAACCTGCCCACTGGTAGTGTCACCTTGAGAATAGCTATAGATGAAAAGCTTCCGACTAGCTTTTTGCTTATGTCAAGACTCTTGTCAAACTCTGTTCCACACCCTCCAAGATGTGTGCTCTCTGTGTGTGCCTCTGTTCAGGCAGGGCAAGGAGAGTGGGAGAACAGTTCTGAACTTGGTGGTTCTTGCTGAACCCTGCCTGAAGTCTTCCTCCTTCAGGAATTCATGCCTTTCTTTGGAAATCACTGGGGCAAGTAAATCAAGTTAAACTGCACATACATTTCCCATCTGATATGCTTTCCTTCAGTTTGTTCAGCTTTGAAAACTCCTCTCAGGTGTATAGATGTAACCGATCTTTCAGTGCAATGATTAAGTGCAGCATGTCAAAGCAAAAGCTAAAGATGACTTTCACTTCTTTCCTTGTCTTCACCTTGCATGAAACCATGAAGAATATAAGCACTTATATTCAGGAAGTGCCAGAAGGCTGATGGTAGACATGATGAGGTCACCTCAGATTAAGAGGACAAAATAGGATGTTATCTTTGGCTTGACTCTGGTTATTATTTATTAGAAAGCAAATCTAGGGATTACCACAAACAACCTAAGCCAAGCATGTCAACTCTTTACTGGATGGCAGACTGATGTTCATGCATATCCATGCATTTCCTAAGGCAACCAATTAGGATCAAGTGAGAAGAGATAATCTTGTTAAATCTCATGCCAATGTTCAGATGGGTAGAACCTTGCTTATCTAAAATTGCTTTAGTGGGACTTGCTAGTGGCTTTTGTTTCACTAGCAGATGCTGATGTAAAAACACAAGACTCTCTTGGCATCTGTTTTGTTGTTGTGATTGACACCCGTGCTAGGCATTGTTTACACAAAGCATCTGCATGAAGTCACTACTGGATTCAACAAGATACTAACTGAAGACAGCATTTATAAATGCTGACACTGATGAAGCTTGCTTAGTTAATGCCCTGTACTAAATAGCAATCAGGATTTGGCTCTGAATAGAGGAAACCTCTTAAAATAGGCAGGGGACAGGGTCTGAGGAAGAATTTATTTCCCAAAGGGTAGGGAGTACTTCTTCCTCATTCCCCAGCTCTGTCCTTATTTTTGCTGATAAAGCAGTTGCTGGGTTGCAATATCAATGCTTCAACTGAAACTCTTGTCAAACTGTTGTCTGGCTTGTTCATCTTGAGCACTTGGCTTGGAGCTCCAGATCCCTGAAGTGAAGAGAAAGCACCAGGAAGTTTCCCCTTACTTTAGGGAGAGACATGCCTCTGTCTTAGCTATTTTTCTAGGCAGGAAGCTTATGGTACCCAGTGTCATCTTGTTCTCAGTTGATGACGGTTAGAATGTACAGCTGGCTGTTGGGAATGTTTCTAGACGTATCATAGGGCAACATCTGTATTAAATCTAGTGATGTGTGCAGAGGCTACTCAGCTTGAATGGTTTTAGTTGGATCTACTGCTTTCAGACAATGGGCTTCACTTTGTAGGAAGCTTCCCTTTAATTGTCACTTCCCCTTGGGGAGAAGTCTGTGGAAATTGAGTAAGACTATAAAGTCATCCCACTTTAAAACTCAAATGGCAGTGATTTAACAAGTGCTACAAGCTACCAAAGAGGCAATTGTGAAGGGCTGAATAAATAACTGGCAAGTGTCTGTCTTAGTTAAAGCTTGGAATCCACTTTGGTAATAGCAATGTAAGTTCTTAGGCTAGAAAAGAAAAACAAAAGGCAGATGTTTCTTTATCAGTCTGAAAGGCCAACAGTTCTGGAAAGACAGGAAAGCTCAACCTCTGACTTGGTGTCAGTCAACATGACAAAATTAAACTGAACTGTAATTAATAATTTGCATTCACTTAATTCCCCACTCATTCCCTTGGTTGTTTTATTTGCTGGATTATTCATTTATGCCAGGGAAGGCTTCCTTTCTAGACTTCAAACTATCCTTGTATTTCTTAGCTCTCATTTTATGCTACAGTGACCTCTAACAACAAGCAAAATGGCACTAAGTCATCCACAGGACCAAATGGCATGGGCAGTTTTTAGCTGAAGTGAGGATGGTACCTAGAATCTGCAAACTGGAAAGGTTTCTGCTTTTCTCCTTGCTGGTGTGGTTGGCTGACCTTGCCCAGCTGCCAGAACTCTCCTTACTTCTTCCCCTGCTCCAGCATGGGTCTTTCCCATGGGCTGCAATCTTTCAGGAAAAATCTGCTCCATTATGGGAGCAGCTCTATGCAGCTCTATGGGCTGCAGCTTCTTTCAGGAAATCTCCAACTACTCTGGTGTGGCATCTTCTCTGTGGGCTGTAAGGCAATACTTTTTCCACCGTGGCCTCTTCTATGGGCTGCAGGGGAGTCTCTACTCTGGCATCTGGAGTGCCTCCTTCTCTGACCTTGTTCCTACTGCGGCTTCTCACACTTCCATCCCCACTGTGTGACATTTTGCCTTTTAAGTGTGTTTTCAGAGGCACTGCCAGCTTGGCTGATGAGCTCACCTTTGGTCTGCAGTGGGTATGTTGCAGAACCAGCTGTGTCCAGCACAGGGCAGCCCCTGACTTCTCACAGAGGCCGCCTCTGCACTATGCTGCTGCCAAAACCTTGCCATGTAAACTCAAACTCTGCTGGTCAGAGCAGGTTCTGCACTGTTAAGTCTACAGGCTGAAGAAGCAATGCTGCCTTAGCCTGGAAAGCCTCCAGTAGAATTGGCAATGGATGTGCCTGTACTTCTGGAAGTACCACCAAGATGGAGGTCACACATCAGTCAAACTGGTTGTGCCCTGAAGTCAACTGCTTCAACCCTTTTCAAGGTAGTGTGGATGTTTTACAGGGGTTGCATATGGTTTTGCTGTGAAAGGTGCCAGTGCACCTGAACAAACTCAGAAGATGTAGTCTAACATATATATTCTACTCTGTGTTCTTTATTTTTTTTAAGATGTAGCCTCAAATTCACTGAGTATTTTCAGGTTCTGTTTCCATATAAATGTAGATTTCACTATTGATTGTGCTAGTCTGTTTTTTCTATATGAGTGTGTCTACTTCCAGTACTGCAGTTCTGTACTAATTGTGAACAGCTGCTTTGCAGGCATATGTGTGACTTATGGGGAGTGAGTGACTTCCATAGTAAGGGAGGGGAATGTCTGATCACCTTACTTGAAGTTCTTTGGGATTCTAGCTTTTACACAATACTGGTGTTTCAGATCATGGGGTACTGGCAGTGAGTTGGATGAGTGAGCGATGTTAAATCCCACAGGAATTCAAGCACCTAGATGCTATTCACATCTGTAAGTTCTGGCTCCTTGAGGAGCCTCTGAAAATCATGGCATGGCACTGGCAAGGTTGTCACAGTCAAACCTAGGGATTGCCTTTCCATCTTCCCCTTTTAGAAGGGGAAGAGAACACACAGTTAACTGTGGGAAGAAGTGCTATTACTGGTCCTGGTACTGAATAATTCTGAAAGATATTTTAACTCCTGACAAACTTCAACCTGGGAAACTCAGAGGCATCTATGTAACATCTGGATCTGGTGTTCCGCATCCTTGGGCATGGACAAGCTCCCATGCTTTCATTTCCTGATGAAAGTGTGTTTGGCCCTTATCAGCAAAAAGCCTAGCTAGAGTTAGGTCAGTGTGATCCAGTGAAGCGCAGGATTATGATAAAACTTTACACCAGTTTTAATTTGTGAGCAATTCTCTTCTCTTAGAGTTCAAGTTGCAGGTACTGAAACTTGACATGTAATAGTGCTAGTGCTCTGTGCTTCATGGCAGAAAGGAATATGAAATACTTGAACAGAAGCTTCAAAATAGCCCAAATACTTAGGTTGTCTACTTAAATATCCTGTATGTCAAAGACCAAAACTTCCCTGCATTATCTCAAGTTTTTTTTATTGTTGCCTGAAGCTAAAACCTTTCTCTGATAGTTGTATTTAAATTCTGTCTGTTATTGGACAGCAAGAAGTTAGTAATTTTGGTCACAAACAGTCTCCAAACAGGACAGAAATAAACCTTTTTAAGTTTCCAGAATCCACCAGCTTCTCTAACATCTTAATCTGAGGGTTTAGGCCTTTACCAAATTGATTTCCAAAGCCTTATGAATGCTATGCCACTGCAGTAATTCACGAGCACTTACTCTGACCTTACACTTAAAAGCAGTAATAAAACTGTACTTCCTTTCTTGCATTGCTTGCTGCCTTTTGGCAGGATTTTGTGGAAAGTACAAGCTTTAAGTAAAATAAAGCAGTCTATGAAAAAAGGTCTGTCCTAGCTGTAGAAGCACTACTGCTTGAGTTAAGATTGTTGGCAATTAAGGGCAACAGACAGCAAGCTTAGTTGGGTACTCCTGAGCTGTAACAGCCTCTTGTTTCCAGTTTTTCAACCCATAAACATTTATGCAACAGCCGTGCTGTTGGTTTGTGTCTCCAAGCTTGTGTCTGAGCGTGTTTTCTGATCCCCTGCTGTGTTGAACTTGTTGCGTTGGCCTGCTGTGAGCTACAGCAAGACAACTTGATGTCTCTGGCAGGACTGATGCTTAAATTTTGCCTGCCAGTTGTATCGCTGGAGCTGGGTTTAGTCACTTGCCTTGGTGGTCAAGTCTGGATGAAGGACAGCTACTGAAGGCAGTCTAGACAGCTCTAGCCTCCTGGTTGAAGCACTGACATATCTTGTAAGTTGAGCAGCTTTTAGACTACAGGAGCTCTCATTATGATACTGCAGTTCCTGATAACCAGCCTTTCCTGGCTGTAGGGATGGACCATACTGAAAATGGGCTCTGTTTGTTCCTACTGACTTAGCGGTTCTAGTTATCAGGCAATTAGGACACTTGGAAGTACTTCAGCTGTTTCTTTCATACAACATACTAGTGAATTGAGTAAGGTTAACTTTTGAAATAGCTTCTAAAAGCCCAGGAATTTAAAGAAAAAAATCTATGGCTGCTTGGAACTGTGGTTTGTGGTTTTTTTTTTTTGGAGACTAGACTCTCAGCTTGCATTGCCAGTAGGTGCATCTCTTCTGTTTCAGAAGCCCAGCTTCTTACCTGCTCTCAAAGACTAGTTTATAACTCTCCCCATCACGCATAGCTAGACTGCTTGCACATCACTGGATCGGAGATGTTGGTTCAGTAATAGTACCTGATATTTAGTTTTAAGCACGAGGCAATAGCATGACTTACGAACACTGGGTAGGTATACAATGTGCTGTAAATGCTAGAGTTGTACTTAAAAGCCCCAGGCAAAGTCTGGAAGTGCTAGTTACAAACTTTAATGGTGTCCCATTATATAACCCCTGTGAAAAAAGGAGCTCTGTGTCTCTGCTATGAGTTAAACTCTAAAGATAAAACACTGCTTTCCTTTCCTCTAGAGTACACTTGGAAGCTGTGCTAACTAGCAGTTATGCTTCCTACCCTCTGTTCAGAGTAACAATTGTTTTGTTTTTTTTCTCCTACTGTTCATAATGCAAAGTTCTTGCTGTCTCCTTAGCAAAAGCAGAGCTTGTGTGTACTCACCAGGAGTTGTGATAGCTGAGAATAGGAGCAAGTGTTAACATCTACTAAAAAAATACAGTAGACTCCTACTCCACCTAGGTTTGTGCTAAGAGTTGCAGTGTTCTGGTATGATGTTCCAGCCAAGTGTAAGAGCAGTCTTACATGCATGAGGAATAATTTTACTTCCAAGGAAGTGCAAGACAAACTATTTCTTCAGCTTTTTAAAGATAGAGTAAGCTAAGGCTCTGCACAAAGCTTGTCGAATAGGGAGGATTTAGCCACCCCACCTCAAATAGGGTGTGTGTCTCAAAGCAATAGTAGATTATTTATTTGCTAATGTGAAATGAGGCAGACCGGTTCAATGTGATAACAGTTAAGAGTGTCTGGACTAACTTCAGCTGAAGGCAAATCTCTCTGCTTTTAACACAGGAATACTTTGCTGGTGTCCTGTGTTGGCAAAGCTTTCTACCTATGATACAACTAGTGTAGGTATAATTGAACACCTAAATTGCCTGGGCTTGCTTTAAACATCCATATTGGCTATCTACAAGAATGTATCTGCTAAAAGAAAACTACACATCTCTCTCCAGCAGAGATCTGGGGTAACTTGTATGTCCCAACCTTGGCATTATAATCAGTTTTTTCCTGCCACTTGTCTGGAAGCTTTCCCTGCATACCTGGTGTGGTGGTGGTGGGTAGATCCAAATTGTTTATATGTACTTTCAAATTCTGCAAGGATGCCCACCTTTGCCAACAACTGTAGAAGACATGACCATGATCTGATAAGAGCATTGTCTAGACTTCATGGAGCTGGGTGGATGATCTGGAGATACTCTAAACTCGCATACTCTATCATGTTGGTCTTTATCACTTACTGAACTGCACAAGAGCAAGATGCAACCCCCAGAATAATGTGGTTGTATCACACTGGTTATGACACTACTGTGTGATGCCCTGGGCAAGGTGGCTTCAAACTGGATGTGGAACTGCACTTGGGGGGATGATGTGCCCCCTCAGAACCTGGAAGAGTTATCCGCAGTGTACTAGAAACTGAATTTTCAAGAGGTTTTTGTGGGTTTGGCCCTATGTATACCCTGAAGGGTCTTCATCTGAATAGGGGAAGGAAACCCTGAGCCCTCAGCTATGGATGTGATGAACTAGATTTAGCCTAGCTAGGGCACACTATTAATTTGAGCTTTTAACATCTACATTCTCTTTGCTATTAAGTGCCATGGCCAACCTGTGCAAGGTTCTTGACAGCCGCTTTTTATTCTCCATTGTCAAATATCTAAGTACTGGCTTGAAATAGAACAGTGAGATGATTCAGCTGAGTGCAGGGCTTCTCTGCTCATCTGTTGCTTGTTAAATCTGAAGGCAGGATTGTCAGTTGCCTTCAGTTCTCCTTGTTTAGGTTTGCAGCATGCGAAAGTGGAAATCTGTCATGGATGTATGTAAACACAGTATGTTAAAGCATTCACTCTGCAACTGTGAAGAAGGCACTTGATGGGAATGAGGAAAGTAGGTCTGGAATGTGTAGCAACATTGAACTTAGCCTAGAAGAGAAGATGACAGTATTGCTGTCCGCAGATGTGGTAGAGAATGCTCAGAAATCCTTTCTGCCTTCCAAATTACCAAAAAATTGAAATGAGATAGCAAAAACTTGACCAATGTAAACAGTGGTGTGCCAGGGTGGGAAGATACAGGTTGATGTGATTTATGGCTTGATGAAGTGAATTTGCTGATGTAAGCTAAAGGCTCAAATCTTGCATTAAGGCAGTTATGATAACCATGGGATGTCTTTCATGTGGTTCTAGGCATGAGCATCTAAGTGGTGATGTGATCCCTGTGGACAGAGGACTTTGAGAAGAGAAAGCCAGTATCAAAGTCTGACTTTGCTGTAAAGCATAGGGCAAGGCCTGTCTCTCACACAGAGTCCTATCTTTAGAGTAAATTTCAATGCCCTCTAGTGGCTTTAACTGTACCAGGAATGGCTGGTTTGATATCTACAACAACCACCTGAGTGTTTTGCTCAGCAGGCAGAGGTAGCTAGGGGTGTGTGTTCTGAGGACACAGCTATGCTCTAACTGTATGAGGAGGAACAATGGAAAATACACAGGAAATACTTCCTAACTTGAATTATTTAAATATTACGGAATGCTAAGCATTCCAGAAGTGAGATCTGGGGGTACTTTTGCCTTTTTAGGGTGGCAATAAACCTTCTCTGGGAGCCCACTGCAGAAGAGTTTCAGCATTCCCTCCTGTAAGCACCTGGGTTTTAGGAAAAGTTTCAGATACTCTGACACTAAAATGGGAAGCTAGCCAAGACAGACTTTCAGAATTGCACAGTGCAGAACGGCATCGGCAGTGCAAGAGCCATGGAAGACTGTACAGGCTTGGGGACTCAGAGCAGTTGGAGGTTTGCATGGGCAAATCAGCTACAGGTGTGAGCTCTTAACAGTTATGTTCATCTCCTAAAGTAACTGCTTAGCTTTGAATGCTGTTTCCTAACACTGTTTCTTGTTCTTTTGAGGAGTAAAACCTGGGAAGGTCAGTGTTTGTCTGGCTATAGAAGGTAAAAAGGTGTTTGGTGGCATAATTGGCTGTCTGCACTTGCTTACTACCAAGAAGGAAAACTGGAATATGCCTTAAGGAGTTTTCAAGATCAAAACTGCTTGCAAGACTCTTGCCTTTAAATCTGATCTTTAAATTTACTGTGGCTTCTAATAATGATGTAGTAGTTCAACTTTCATTCAGTATGTTGTTGGTGGAAGTTAATTAGATGCTTTAATTCCACTTGAATAGTCTGCCTGTCCAATGATATAATTAATTGGCTGTTTGTGCCATTTGGAGGTGTATGCATTGGTGTGCAGCATACTGATAAGGTGTCTTAGAGATGGCTTTCTCGCATGCTTAGTATAAAGTGCTTTGAACTGGAAATTGAGCAATTACCTCTGGAAGCAACTAATAAAAGCAGTGGAAGTTGTAGGTTAGTAGATTGTACTGAATGAACAAAGACTGAGTATGCATCTGGCTTTTGAAGACTTAGTCTCACCTGAATGTGCCTGTGGATTGGAGAATCTCTGTTCTGGTAACTTGCTCAGGTTGTGTTTTAAGTTAGAGAACTCCTAAATAGCTTCAACATGATTAAAAAAAAAAAAGCCTAAAATGTAATAAGACTTGTCTCTTTAGATTGTGTTCTTTGAAGTGGTGCTCCCCCAGTGTGTTAAGGCTTTGTCCCAAGAATTGAAGGATATCATTTCACTAGGCTTAGGATCTTGATTAACTCTTCAATGAAGTAAATTACAGGCTTGGCAAGAACTTTGTTTTAAGGATACCTTGTCCTAAACTAATGCAGTGGATGTATAGCTGCCAAAATACTTGCCTGATCCTTCTTTTTTCAGTTCAGTTTGTTTACTTCAGTAGGAAGAGAATAACGCTTCTGAGCAAACTCAGTGCGGTGTTTCTTTTCCCCGTTATGCCTACTGCGGCTTCATATATCCTAGTTCTAAAGCATCTGAAGTTACCTTGCCATGTAGTACTTCTGCACAGATATGGCTAGATGTCTGACGGGTTAAGCAGATGCTGACTGCTGCTTCAGTCTGTACAACATGGACTTGTCCAAATAAGAAATGGATAAAGATAGAAACTTGTCAGGTTTCTGCTCGTTTAGAAACAGAATAGCTATTTAGCAGGTGAGGAAATCCTTTAAGGCTCTCAACCACTGTTTTGACAGATCTGTACTCTGTGACTAAGCATTGAATTGGATTCTTCAGCTTCTGGTTTATCATGGATAGTACACTTGATTAGAGTTGTGTTGGTGAGTTTATCCAGTCAGTCCTGTTTGATACTGAACTTGGTGGACATTCCTGTGCTGATTAGGCAGGAGCAATACTGAGATGGCAAACCAGTTGCTAAAGCTGGCATGCAACTTCTGTAGCCTCTTTGAGCAGCTGGCTTGGGTGCGTCTGCCAAAACCTGTAGCTGTTGGTCTCCCACAAAGGTACATGCCTTAGATCTGATATTTTTAACTCTGAGCTTGTCATCAGAGTGGGAACAGTCCAAAGGAATTGCCCTGGAAGTTTTCAGGAAGAATCTATGCAAGCTGTGAGTTGAAAATTAAATGGCACATCAAACTGGCTACTTTTGGGCTCCTTTCTTGTCTGCCTCTTGTAAATTAAGAATTTGAAGGGGGTCTTTGCCTTTTTGTTTGTGCTGCCCCATTGCTTGTTTTGGGGCGTCTTACCCTTTTCCCACTCTTAGTTAGGTGGATGAATGATTATTTTTTCTTTTACAAAGGAGCTGCCATGTGTTTCTAGATTTGCAGCTGAGAGGAAGTACCAGCACTGGAACAGAAAACAAACTCATCCTTCACTGCCTCTCTCAATGCTTTTTATCCCACAGGCCAGTTAGGTGATGGGAAGGGACAGTGCCTGGACCTCCTGTGTTGTGCTAACCTCTGAGGGCACAGGGTACTCCTTTGAGATCCTAAATGGTACTTAGCTCTGCTGTAGTTGGTTTGGTGCCATGTTTATACTTAGCTTGCCCCAAAGGTGGGGAAAGGGAAGGGAGGAATGTCAAGTATCTTCAACTTGCCACAGGATGTGATTAGGCAACTTAAGAGGATTTTCAAGTCTTTCAAACAATGAATAAACATGTCAAATGTGATGGAAAGCTCCAGAGTCTTATATGGACAATCTAAGTCGCTCTGTCAAACTTGGAGCATCAGGTTAGTGTTGAATTTCTACTCTGTTTTGACCCCTCATTTGAGGGGGAAGGTACCAGCTGTTGTGGGAGGGAGAGCAGGCGTTTGCAGGCCAATTAAAGGAATAACTTGCCCCTTTGCTACTAAGGGTTAGTATCTTATGGATTTGGGTAAGCTACTAATGAAGTTATAATGTAGAAGTTAAAAAAGAAGAAAAACTGTGACATTTTACTCTTATAACTGTGTGGGTCTGAGTCTCAAATTCCACTTAACTCTTGGACTTAGATTAGTATATGTGTAACTTCTTTAAAAACCCAGACACATCAAGTAACTCCACAATAACCATGCCATGCATTCACTCAACTGGACTGACTCTAGCTTTTGTACCACTGTTTGTGTATGTCTGCCTAATGTTTCCTTGACAGGTGAAAAATCTTAGTGGTGTTCTGTCTTGTCCCCAGTGCAATACCCATAAGAGTGATAGGTTCTTGCTTAACTCTTCCCTATTGAAGGTATTTGTTGTACTGGTTAGGTTAAAGCAGTAGCACTGCTTCATTCACTTCTGTCTGATGTTGTTCATCCATTTCCTATCTATAGCCAGGCTACATGAGCAAGCACTTCCCTATAGTTCAGACACTGCATGTAAGTGAAGCCTGTGTTTCCTTCACAGCTGTAATTGCTCAGAGGAAAGAGCTCTGAGGTGTAGGGAGTTAACTACATACTGCATCTGACCACAGTGATGCATTATTTTAGTCTTTCCTTGGATGTGCTTTTGGTGAGTAACTATGAACATGACCAAGGCTGGGGGAGAATATCTTTCCAGGCATTAAATGCCTGGAGAATGGTAGTAGCTTGTGCTCTCTTTTATCTTTTTCTACTGGCTTGTTTTGTGAACTTGAGTTACCATCTCTAAAGCTTTTCACCTAGAGTGGGATAATGCCTGCCTTACAGGTATATGGTGGAGCCTTTTTCCTAGTAAATATACTGTAGTCCACGGATAAAAGAAGTCTTAGAAGCGCAAAACCTCTGAAGCTGCACAGCATGCTTATAATATATCCCCATTAAACAGCTGTTTGGCAATGTCTAATGCAATTTCCAGTTAATGAGGGATGTTTTCAGGCCCTGCCAAGAGAACAGGTGATGTTTTAAACTGATATTTTTAAGTCTTATTTATTTCACAAGAGGCAGCCAAGTATGTATCCTGTTGCATTTGATGGGATCCTGGCCATTCTTGTTCTTAAACAGGACTCTGAATTATTCTTGTTCATGGGTTGCACAGCACCTAACAGAATCCCTGCCTTAAAGCTCAAACAAGAACAAAGAATGTCTGGGATGCTTTTGTGTCTGTATCGGTTTGGGAACTGCAGAGAAGAAACTCTTCCAATATCATTCCTGCAATCTGGTAAAACTTGGAATAAGATACACTATGGTATGTCCTCACTTAAATTTAAGAGCAGCAATGTGCTCAATAGGAAAAACTGTTCTTCCAAACAGTTTTCCTTGTCCCTCCTGTGGCAAGTGCTATCTCATGCTTTCTAATAAATCTGAAAAAGGGGTGGGGAGAGCAGAGGGGTGTCAGGCCCATTTCATTTAGGATAAAAGGTGAGTTTAAGGAACTTGATAAAGATGCTGATGCAAGTAAGCATGGTCCTTTGCCTGTAATTCAGGGAGCAAATAAGGGGTTTTGGACTGGACAGGCTGGAAACACATGGTGAGGGGTGAAGGCCAGTGTCTGGGAGAGAACTGGAGGATGGAAGTGAAACCACTGGCCATTAGGAAATGGACAAGGGCTTGAGGGTGGGGAGAATGAGTAGGGGAGCGTATCTGGTGCATAAGGCTTTGCCTGCAGGCAGTCCCACCCTGGTGCCTTGAGGCCGGTTTGCAGCTTCTGAAATAGCAATACCTTGGGATGGAAGTGTAGATGTGTCCCTCCCCTTTGCTTCTGGGATACTGGAGCTGTTACTGGGAATACAGTTTCCATTGCATCAGTATACAGCAATGCTCTTTTGCTCAGAGGTGCTGATTACTCAAGGGGCAGGCTAATATGGTAGAATTTGCCCTTCCCCTTAACACTATGCTCCTGCACCCCAGAGCCCCAGTGCAAAGAGTAGGCTTGCTGAGTGGCAAGAGATTACTCGGCTGTCTTGGGGGCTGGATGCAGCTTGTAAACTACCCACTGAAGAGTCCTGACAAGTTATCTAAGAATGCCTGAGATGGAAGTAGTCTCTTGCTGTTTTCTGTAATCCTCAGTTATTTTAGGCTGCTTATTTATAGGCACTGAGTGTCTGAAACAGAATTCATGCTAATTGCTGTATTGGTTTGCTTCAGAAGCATGTGCTTGCCATGTAAGAGTTCTTATGGAGGGGGAGGGAGGTAAGAGGTAGAAGAGCGATACTATCTATGAGCTGCCTTGGCACTAGATGTGCTGTCCTCACTGGTTCTAAAACATCTCGGAAGGAAAAAGGCTTATTCTTGGCGTTGTTTCCTTTTTATTGTAAAGTGCAAGGAGCTAAATATTCCAGAAGATTGTGGACAAGAGACTTGAACTGAAAGACTCAAGCAGATACAGATCATTCCTGATAAACCATATTTGGGTTGGCTAGAAATGACAGTAATTAAAACAACTTTTGTGATGGACATTGTTTTGAAAACCTCATACAGTCTTAGGAAAGGTCTTCGCAGTTAAATATTCTGTGACTTTTGTACTGGGCTTTCATTTGACCCTTGCCTTTGTCATTCTGCCTGCTGTCCTTAAAAGCTCTGTCAGTATCTTTCCTGATGCTCAGGTTGTTTTTGCTGCAAGTTTTCTTTGCAGGTATCATGCTTTTTTCTTAAATGAGTTGAAGCTCCTTGCTGATGCTTAGCCTCTGAGGCTAGAATGCCAAGCTGGTGTCACATATTATCACCATGTAAAACAGTTCTTAAGACAGTCAAAAGCTACAGGATTTCTCTGGTGTTCCTGACTTCTTACCAATATCATTTTATTAAGGCTAAATAACATACCTTTCTCAAGCAATATAGCTCTGCTCTTCTTGACAAGGAGAATTTAAGCTTGGTAAGCAGAAGAGGTCAGTGGGCTTGAGAATCCCAATTCCGTGGGGTTAGGACACAGATATTCTTCCAGCACTTGAACACAGTGCAGACAGTTTAGCGTGTGGGGAGATCAGTGAATGGATCTGCTAATGATGACCATAAGAGCAAGTCCTCCCACAAGCAAGCTGTGGAAGAACCTTGAACTGATTCCCTTGTTAAGTTTTCTTGTTGCTCTGTGACTACTTATGGGAGTTGCCTTCCATTCAACTACCTACTGTTTTCTCACTACTGGTTTAATTCTTTAATATCTGACTCTACAAAAATTGAAAGTAACTTCTGTATTTGGATAAATATCCTTTGCATATATGGACATTGCTTAAGGGTAATACAAATACATGGCTCAGTAGTCAGAACATCTGTGAAGAAAGTTATTGTAGGAGCTTATGATCAATTGCTTATTAATCTTCAAACAGACCTTTAGTGATACTTCTGCAGTTGCAAGTGTGGTATATATTTGTGTTGGGACAGATTGCTCGTGGCTCTTGCATCCTGCATTCCAGTTAGTGAAACTAGACTGTGTGAATGGGAGAAGCAGTGCTTTCAGGATTGTGGTGCTGCTGCTTTTGGTGGGCTGGTCCTGATCAAAGGGGTGGGGGATCCTGTTATTCTTGGTGCTTATGGAGAGAAGGATGATGTAAGGATGGTGTAAGCCTAAAAGTGACAAACTTTATGAGAAAATACAGTTATGCTGGGGGAATGATTATAAGTAGAAAATGGAATGAGAAGCCCAGGGACAAGGTAACAAATAGAAGTCAACAAGCTAGCTGGAGTGAATCTGTCAGGCAGGTCCCTAGCTATGCATTGCCTGCATTAATCCCATCCTGGTACAGTTGCCTTTGGGTAGCTGTTATGGATGTTGAGTCCCTTATTTGGGAAGTCCTGGCTAACAAGTACTGAGGTGAAGATAAGCAGTTCCAGTATCATCTAGTTGTGAATCTATTGTGTGGCACCACCAGCAGGAGCAGAGCTACTCCAAACCAGTAACAGTCTCTTTCTACCTGAATTATTAAGCACTATATGGGAAGAATTTTATCTGAAAATAATCTTTGTCATGGGCTGCTTCTGCTGTTAAAGATGACTTCTGCTTAAGTAGAAAAAAGAGGAGGAAAAATAGGATTAACTAGTAAGAGTGACTTAGTGGTTTTTTTTCTATGTACTTACTGTGTACCTCATGAATTTGACCAATGAATTTGGGTTAATTGCTACCTGTTGAACAATATTGTCAAGCCTGTAAAATGTTGCAAAAGCTAGCTACTGATTTATGTGTCCTCCCATAAAAGCAGTCTCCTGGTTTTGGGCTAAAAAGGAGTCTTTCAGATCCTTTTCCTTGCAGGGTGCAGTTCTGGAGAATGTACACTGTTTCTGCCTCTTTAACTTGACACAAGTACTGGATGAGCTCTTTTCTGCATAGAAATATTGAAATCAGAGCTGCTATCATTCACAGAATCTTCAAGTCCTTGAATATTCCTGGGAAGGCAACAGTAAGACATCCATCTTCTAGCAAAAATCTCATCTCTAAATCAACTTCTGGATATGAACATGGAGAATGATGAAATAAGCAAGGGATATAAATCTATGTATTGGAGCCAAATGCTGCTGTCAACCTCTTTGCGTGCGAACTTCAAACCTTCCCTCCCTTAAACCTTGCTCACAGGTGTTCAAAACCTGGCTCTGGTTTTGCCTAATGAAACTTTCCCTCCCTTTTACCTAGGGATTAATGATGACTAAAGTACCGTGCAAACTTTTCTAAGAAGTTTGTGTTGGGCTTTGCTTACAAATGAGCAAATTCCATTGGTGGGGGGGAGAGGTAAGAAGGAAGCTCCTTGGCAGAGACTTCACAGCCAGACTTAGGAATTGCAGTTGTAGTCCTGTGTGAGCCCTAACGTACCTGTGCTCTTAGCAGGCTCTAGGTACCCAGGGGGAAGGTAGCTGAATCCAGTGATGGATTCTTTGCAGGACAGCTTAATGTTGTTTTCAGATGGTTTGTATTTTCATAAGGATAATTTGAGTTTGTGTTTTTTTCTTGCTCTTTTCCACTCCGCTTTTATTTTAGGTAATGCTAATGCTTTCTTGGCACTGTCTTGATACCCAAGTGTAACTGTAGTGTACTTCTAAAAGATCATTGCAAGAAACTG
This sequence comes from Burhinus oedicnemus, assembly GCA_008921705.1. Lineage (NCBI taxonomy): Eukaryota > Metazoa > Chordata > Aves > Charadriiformes > Burhinidae > Burhinus > Burhinus oedicnemus. Next base: position 112,528 of record VFFE01004741.1, on the reverse strand, counting down.
AGCTACTGCTTCATTGCCCCGTGGCCAACAACCATGTGATATCCAGGTACTTGTTAGCAATAGCAAAGTAGGCTATGCTCATCTTGCTCTGTCACTGGAAACTAATAGGAATAAAATCTGCTTTCAGGTTTTAAAATTTGTCATCTGGCTTGATGGATCAAAACCGGGGCAACACTGAACTGACTGACTTCTCTGTAGTCAGAAGTCCTGTGAAAACAAGGGAATATGCTGGTACTTGAGCTGTAACCAGTAACAGAGGATTGAGGATTGAAATAGTATCCAGAGATAGAGCTGGATTACTGAGTATAGTTAGGGTTTTTGAGGGTCTGGTTAATAACCTTCTCTTTCTACTTGAATGCTAAAAGAGAAATTGGCTAATGAAGTTGTGTGTGTTTTTTAACTGCTACTGGGAAGAGAGAAAAGGTGTAGGAAGCTGGACAAAGTGAAAATGGGAGGAGAGGAGGTGGAACAGTGATGAGGGATGGGAATGAACCAGCAGCCTGGCATGTGAATAAACCTGGGAAGATGATGCCTGGTGCATGAGCTGGTAACATTATTTGTATATGTAAGATGTTAATGTAATTGCTAAAGGAAAAAAGACTTTCAACGTCCATTATAGGAGTGGTCTTTCTGTGTGCAAGAGTTGGTAAGCTTCAGCTGGGAGGAGCAGGGATTACTCTTCTTGGCTTTAATGTTTTCTCAAAGGTTTCAGTATTTTCCAAGTAGGTACTGGAAGACAGCTGATTAAATGTGTAGAACCTCTCTGAATCTTAAGAGGATTGGAATTAAAAAGGAGCAAAGACAAAGAGTGAGAAACTGGATGTCTGATTACAAGGACACTTGACTGGAGAAATGTGTGGAGCAGACAGTCATGGCAAAATTGGGATTGACAAGAGTAAGCAAGCTGATTCAGACAGAATTAGGCTGGAATCTTTACTGGTGGCCACATCTTTAACTTTCAAAGGTCTGAAATCTCACAGCTAGGCCAGGTACACAGCCATTTGTTGTGCACTTAGAAAACCAGTTTTAATGTGACTGTCAGCTCAATTTCTTAAATAAAAACAGGTATTTCCTCTTGGGTCACAGTTGACCTAAACTGACTTAGCATCTGCCTGGAGTTCTATCAAACAACATAAAATCATATTTTTTTCTAACTCTTCCCTTCCTATTTGTAAGGCTGAATTTCCCTGGATTTCTTCAACTTGATTCCCCTTCCAATTATCTCTTGCCTCCTGGTATGGACCAAAAAGCTCATAAGTGGGATAAGACATCATTCAGCATGTCAAGATTTAATTTTTTTCAGGTGAAAATAGGACTTAATGTTTGCAAAAACAACTAGTGCCTGGGATAACTCTTCAGCTCGAAGAGGTTGCTGAGCTCAGGGGAGGGGAGAGGAGAAGGTTGTTTTGCTCCAGAGCAGGCTTCTCCTGAACCAGAAGCCCACTGAAAGCTGCCTGCCCTGGATGCTGTTGACACTTGTCTTGCTAATATTTAGATAGCACTGAGCTGCTTTTTGGGGGGTGGATGCCAACCACCACAGTCTAGGCCTTAATTGTTGCTATCTATCTACCTATTTTTAAACAAACCTCAACTGGGGTCTGCAACACTTTATAGCTATAGTGACTAGAGCTTTCCTGAGGCTTACATTTGAGCCGGGTGAGGGAATGTGATTTGCTAGTGTTGTCTTGTGTGATAAGGAGAAATGCATGCTGTAATTCCTACATGGGTGGCTGCAGGTGGATGGGGAGAAGTGGTTACTGATACTTCACCTCCCTTGTTCCCTGCCAATGCATTAGCTTGCCTGCTATCCCCTCAAGCAGTATAGTATCACGTGAGCCGTAAGCAGCCTACCCCTTCAGTTGTGCTATTCAGTGATAAAGCAAGTCCTGCTTCTTCTGATCCTTCCTACTGGTGCCACTTCTTCCTGGGCTCATCTTCTTATAGGCCATAGTCCAGGCTGCTGGGAAGGTGGGCAATATCCTCCAATGAGAAGAGGAACCGTGATCACTGGGGTCAGAAAAGCAAATTCCTTCAGATGAGATCAAGCCCAGCAGCCTCTCAGGCTATAGGAGGTATGAAGAAAGAAGACAGCTTAATCCTGTGCAGAAGCTCACTGTACTCTTCCAAATGTGGTGGTGGTATGAGTACTACTTATTCTTCAGAGTCTGAAGTAGTCACAAAAACCTGTATGTGGAAGCTAGTATCACAGCCTGCTCTAAGTCTGTCAACTAAAAATGTCAGTTTAGTCTTTGTCCACTGTGAGAAGTCTGACCAGTGAGCCTGAGTATGTGTTTGTACTGAGGCCAGGTCCTAGACCAGACAGAAAGAGATCCAGAAAATCTGAGGAATCCAGATAAAGCCACAGCTGTTTTGCCACAGCTTTCTCAATAACATGCCCTGAAAAGGAAGATGAGAGACTGCAATAATCTTGCCAATTATCTGTGTCAAAGATTTATTGTGCAAAGGTCTCATATTTGCTTATATTAAGACTGATACCCTGCTCCCTTCAGGGAGGCAGACAGCAAAAATAGAGCAATATGTATGTTAGACTTTTAGCTTCCACTAAAGAGACACATACAAACTGCAGCACAAAGTTAGCTGAGCACTTCCAGAACCCCAATGAGTGTGACTGGAGGAAAGCTAACCTGGGGAGTGCTGTGTGAATTTGGACTGGAGGTGGCTACTTGTACGGAAAGCTGTCAGTCCTGGACCGAAACTGTATGAAGATACCCCACTGGCTTGAATGGCTTTTAATTGCAAGGGTTTTGGTGACAATGGACATTAACCTTCACTTGCATTTAAGGTGAAATACTGTAGAACTAGAAATGCTCTAAAACTTATTTCCACAGAAAATAAGGAAAGCATGTCTGCCTCTAGCAACAAGGAATCAGCATGAGTATTCTGCAGCTCATCACTGAAAGTGTGAAAAATAGTTCAGTGTAGCTGGAATCACCATTCCTGCAAGTTGAACGTAAACACACTAAAGAATTCTATAGTACAAAACACTATGAAAAATCTGTCAACCTGAGAGAGTGAACAGCCTGTATGAAGATCAGTCACTAATATCTTTCTGCTTGGATGTGGGGATTAAGTGTATGTATAATGTGGTGGGAGGAAGGGAAGTGCTTTGATGGGAGAGGCATTTTGTATCTTGCTGGGGAAACTCATACCAACAACCTGAGGCAGCATCAAGATTACCTGTAAATGTTTCTTCTTTTGAAGACACTCCTGTCCTTGCTTCCCCTTCTACATACTAAGAACCGCAGACCTCATAACAGCAACCCTGAGAGCTTAGTAATATTCCCCCTCACTACAGGAAAGATATGGAGGTGCTGAGGCGTGTCTGAAGAAGAGCAACAAAGCTGGTCAAGGGCCTAGAGAACAAGTCTTATGAGGAGTGGCTGAGGGAAAGGGTGGGTTGTTTAACCTGGAGAAAAGGAGGCTCTGGGGAAGATCTTATTGCTCTCTACAACTACCTGGAAGGAGGTTGTAGCAAGGTGGGGGTTGGTCTCTTCTCCCAAGTAACAAGTGATAGGATGAGAGGAAATGGCCTTAAGTTGCACCAGGGGAGTTTTAGATTGGTATTGGGAAAAATTTATTCACTGAAAGGGTTGTCAAGCACTGGAACAGGCTGCCCAGGGAAGTGGTTGAGTCACCATCCCTGGAGGTATTTAAAAGATGTATAGATGTGGTGCTTAGGGACATGGTTTAGTGGTGGACTTGGTAGTGTTAGTTTAATGGTTGGACTCAATTATTTTAAGGGTCTTTTCCAAACTAAATAATTCTATGATTCCTTGTAGATCTCAGCAGGAGAGGTTCTGCTGGGAACGTCATACAAACCACGTCTGTCACTTCAGTATGGAAAATACTCTTGACCTGTGTAAACAGATTCTCATGCTAAAACAGATTTTCATGCTAGTGTAACAGTAATATTGCTGGGTAGTTCAGTAGTAGTGATAAAATGCAACATCTTACTCCCAAGCTATTGGAAGGCATGTGAACTCTACTTGAATAGGCTAGAAAACCTTCCACACTAACAACTTCCTAGTTTGTAGTGGTGTTGCCTAGTTTGACTCTGCAGTAAATGGCAGTGCTGTAGTGATGCTTGACCAGTGGGGTGTTTTTTTTTCCTTTCAAGTTCAGCAATCAGCAGCTAGGTTACTGCTGCAACTTTGAAGAAATACACAAGTAGCTACTGTAAAGGAATCCTGTCTGCAGAAATTGGGAAATGTATTTACTCTTCAGTGTATACAGTAACACTTTTCTGAATGTTGTCTGTTGCTGACAGTAGATGATGGCATTAAAGCTAACCATGGTGTAGCTAAAAAGGATCCTTCATTCTTGACTTGCAGGAGCATTTTATCTTAAACTGTCTCTCTGTAGCTTTTCCAAATCCTGAATAGCTTGGGTTGGAAGTGACCTTTAAAGGTGAGCTAGTTCAAACCCCCCTGCAATGAGCGGGGACATCTTGAACTAGATCAGGTTGCTCAGAGCCCTGCCCAGCCTGACCGGAGATGTTTCCAGGGATGGCACATCTACCACCTCTGTGGGCAACCTGTTCCAGTGTTTCATCACCCTCACTGTAGAAAAAAACATTTCATCCTTATATCTACTCTAAATTTTCCCTCTTTTAGTTTAAAGCCATTACTCCTTGTCCTATCGCAACAGGTGCCGCTAAAAAACTTGTCCCCATCTTTCCTGTAGGCCCCCTTAAGTACTGAAAGGCTGCAATAAGGTCTTTCCAGAGGCTTCTCTTCAGGCTGAACGACCCCAACTCTGTCTGTCCTTATAGTACATGCATCTTGTCTGTTATGGAAAGGTTTTTATTGTATATTTAGATAGCTGTATTAAGTGACTTTTTTGAGGTGGAAGCAGGGACTGAAGAGTTAGTCTCATACTAGCAGAACTGAAGGTCATATCCTGAGCCTTCTGTGCACAGCAGGTTCTTCCATTTGCGATCCAGAAAGACTTTAGTATTGGGGAAAGCTTCTCTTCTACTGCCTGTGCTGTCCCAGAAAACTTTGACAGTCAGAGGAAGCATTGTCCAACATTTAATTAGTACAAAGAGCTAAACTCTGTGGGTGGTTACCCCTACAAAACTGAGGGAAGCATTTGGTTTAAATGAAAGTAGAAAGATGAGAATTATTGTAAACACTGTAAAATACAATGCAAACAGAACTGCAGAACAAAGTAATGAAACAATGACTCTTTCCTTTAGGGAATTAGGGGGAAAAAGTTTATTTTTTTCTGACTTTTGACAGGAGTTTCAGTTCTGTTTCGTACATCCTTTCCTGATTCTTTCCCCTCTTGCTCTAAATTCCTGGCTGGCATATTTCTTGGTTAGCAGGACTTTTTTTTTTTCTGTTCTGAACTGAAGCCTTGCCTTAGACGTAATGTGTCTGTTTGGGTCACTGCAGAATCCACCAAGGTGGGTTTGGCACTGGAAGCAGTGAGTGTTAAGCCGCCAAGCCTGGGATCCTTATGATGACAAATCACCCTACTGGAGGGCTACTCTGAAGAGTCTCTGCTGGCCTGCTAAAGCAAGAATTAAGATTTCTAAATGATGTCTTTAAGCGTTATCATTTGACTTGTATAAAGTTGAGTCTCTGAAACTACCTGTCTGCAGATCAGACATATGCAATCTTAATGTGAAGTACCTGCATGTATTGGTAGGTGGACATCACTAGTGTTTTATAGGGGGAGTGAAGAGTACTTCATAGCTCTTAACTGAACAGTTAATACTTCTGCTAATGAGAATGTATCTTTATTGCTGTCTCTTAATCCGTAGGCTAAAAGTCCAGGGATAATACAACTTCTATGGTATTAGGAAAAAAACCCTTTCTTTTTAAGAGCGCTAGAATAATGTCAGCCATAAATGTGAGAAAGCTGCTGCTTTCACAGTATTGGCAACATAAGCTGCTCTGTATTTAATATGAGAACATATTATTTATGAACAAGGTGAAATTCCTGTCTTCAGTTTCACTGTCTGACACTTTAGAGGAGTAATAGAGTAAATAAGGGCAACCTCCTTTATTACTCTGTATAGCTGATGCAGACAGAACCCAACTCTGAACGTCTTTCTGGAGATGGCAAGGTAGGCCTATAGAAGGAGACATGTCAAGATAGTTATGTCCCCAGACAGAAGCAGTAATAGTGCTTCAGAAGCTTTGACACTGAAGTGTTGATGATAGTACATGTGAAGTCAAATGAAATAGGGAGAAGCCCCTGATGTAGCCATATTCCCCTGAGAGTTCTCTTTGGTTAATCATTGTCTTTGGATCATGTAGGGGTAAGAATAAAATTAAGAAAAGTGAATGCTTTAATGTTCACAGTACCTCCTTTTTTTAATATCCCTCCTGTGCAATGGAATTTCAGTCTTGGCATTCACTTAGTATACCTCTACTGATGGGCAGCCAGCCCTTGCTGGGTTTTGAACTAATGAGCTCAGCTATTTCTAATATCTACTTCTTGGTTCTGTTGGCAGCAGTAACAACAACCATAATAAAGGCTGGATGCCAGGTTCAATTTGAATGCCTCTTTCAGCATTTTAGAAGAATTGGTTTAAGAAGGACTGAAACTTGTAGAGCTATGGAGTTTTAATGGGTGGCATTTTCCAACCTGGAAGATCTACAAGAACAAAACATTTGTGGTCTAATGAGTGCCTTTTGTGCAGTTGTATTTCTATTTGATCTCAACTCTGAAGATATGGCTGTGAAACTTTGTTTGTAAACTATGTTTAATTATCACATCTCCTCATGTGATGATCTCCTAGCAGAGTAGGAGCAGTTCCAGGGATGGTAGTCCTCTTCATACACCTGTCTTGTTTACAATAATAGTGTCTAATACATATGGATGTGACTGAATTGAGACACTGGTGTAGATGTGACAGTGGGGAAAGAGTTTCTGGCTTGATGTAAGCTCAGTTTTACTCTGTTTGCTTAAGTAATGTGCCTTGTGTGCATGCTGCAGGGAATTCATGGCTCTCATCTAGGAGACAGTGTTCAGGGGGTTTCAAAGATGTCTTTGGTAAGACTTGATATCTACTTTTTGCAGTGGTTGGTCTCTGGCATGTGCAGAAGGCTTTGTCTTATTGGGGAGAATGAGTGATGGGAGGAGAAAATGTTTTGTTTTTTTTATCTTGCCAGTTTGGGATGTTTAGAAAGCTTATCAAGTGACTTGGAGACTCCACTTAAAGTAGGTGCCCTGCTCTTCAGCAATAACACTGGAAGGAAAGAGTAAAGTACTTTGAGTTCTTGAGAGAAAGACAGCATGAGAAGGTGCTTAAGAGAAGGGGCTCTGGATGAGTTGATGTCAGGTGATGAAGCCAAATTTTAAGGGCTTTGGGTTTAAAGGGAAGCCCTTTATAGCTATCAGTCTACTGATGGAAACTCAACAGAGAATTTGTGCTTCATCACATAGGTTGTTCATTTAGGAATGCTTCAGCAAAACTTAGTTGTAATCAGATGTGCTTGCAGTTAATGTGTAGCCCCACATTATATAGCAAAGATGCACATGAGAAGCTTATTTGATATCAAGACTCTTCTGTCCTTTGAAACAAGGAAGAAGTGTTATGCTGTTCATTACAGCATAGTGAAAAGTATTACTGTAATGTTGGCAAGCTTGCATTAGTAGAAATTTTGAGACAAATTCAAGGGAAGGGTCTTGCACTCTTGTTCTTGAGCAGATAGGCCCCATAAAGGTTCTAGTGGAATTATTAGGAAGGAACTAAATATAGGTGAAGGGGAAGATTACTGTGGTTACACAGCTGGATCTAATTAGGTAAACTTCCATCTTCTAAGACTTCAGGACCTCAAAACTGATGGCCCCACAGCTTGCCCATTCTGTCTGCAGTACTCCAAGCTCTTGTAATGGGGAAGACGCTTTCCTAGGCTGACTGCATGACCAGTCCTACTAGAGGTAGTACAAGGGGGGAAAACAGGCTCAAGAAATTATTCTTTCATAGCCTCTTTCTGTATGTGGCTATACTTTCTATGTGAGTGCACAGAACTCTACAAATCCTGGAATTGACTTTTAGTGGTTTATACAGTGGAGGGTAAGAAAGCATGTACTTCAGCCTCCTCCATGAGTCAAGAGAATCAGCTAAGAGGGTTTGCTGCTGAACACGAAGAACGCGTGCAGTGGTTTAAAGCAAACATGATAGCATTTGTGTAAAGATAGGGATCACTCTTCCCAGAAATCTTGCTTGAGATGCTGTCCTTTGTTAAAGTATACACCTGACATTACTTCAGCCCATTTGCTCTCCTGAGGGCTTCTTTTGAGGAAAATATATCCCATTACACTGGAATAGCTGACTTCTCACCTTCTAGTAACAGCACAAAGCTGTAATCCTGCTACACTTGCTAGGGGAGAAAAACGGCCTCAACTATCATTGTGACAAACTAAAGTAGGGGATATTGTTACTGAAGGGAGACTAACCTGGCATAAGTTATACAGAAGGATGTTTTGAGTTTGTTCTTGAGTTATACTGAATAAGCAGAGGACTCCCTAAACCAGAAAGACTGGATCAGGTTATTAAACAATACAATTTACTAAAGACAAGATTCCACCTTTTATGTCAATGGAAGTTTTGCTGTTTTTTCTTTTGGACAAGAATCATTGCCTGACTATGTGAACATCTGGATTTTCTATCTTGTTCAATGCATAGAGTAGCAAAGCTAAAGAGAAGAAATAGTCCAAGTTAAACATGCCTTCTCTTGTCAATGTGTTTGACAAATTAAATTTAATCTTGAGTTTGTTCTAGGCTTGCATGTCATTTTGGCTGCAAGAATAATCTGAGTAGGAGACTGAGCTTTGACAGAAGCTGAAGTAATGTTATTTCAAAGGAATTAAATCACTCTACCTTAATATTGCAAAACTTACTAGAAGGTTTAGAAGTTGTATGTTAGAAATGTGAGACTTGAGCTGAAATTTCTATTTTGTGTTTTAGAGTTTTGGTTTCCTCCTCTGTTCAGTTGATCGGTATACTGATCTGTGGCACAATTTGAGATGCTTAAACAAACTTGATGTTTATAAAACTGAAGTCACTTTTTATAATGGTGATACAGGCATGTGGATAAAAATTCTGTGGAAGAAGGGAATATTTTAAAATCTGAAATGAACTTGTCCTTGATGACTGGCGCATTTTCCTCTTCACAAGTCAACTACAATTATGCACTTGCATAAAATTGCACCTCAAAAGCAAAAAAAGATTTAATTTTAAAAGTTCGATCCCTGACTGCAGTGGCTTTTTCTTTTTTCTGTTAAAAGCAAAAATATAACAAACTCCAGTAGAGCTTCTCTGGGATGAGGTTAGATTCTAAGGGTTTCTTCTGAACCATTTGTCCTAGGTGGGCTCTTCAACTATGCTGTTAGGCAACTTCTTTGGATCTAGTATCTCATCTTCTAAAAGCAGAGCACAGCTGCTGCATTATGTCTGGGGATCAGTTTGTGAAGAAAACCAAAGTATTATTTCTTGGCTTGAAATCATCTAGCAGATGAAGCACAATACTTAAGCACTGTCCTTACTCAAAGATTGAGGGAGGATGCTGGGGGAAAGGGAGAATCACTGTAGGAAAACGAGGTTTCTATCCTGTAAGGGCAGAAAACTGTCTTGAATTTGACTTGTGCAAATACATCTAGAGTTTGCCTGCTCTGTGGTGTGATCCCGTATGTTTGCCCAGCCTTCACCATCCTCAAGCACAGGCCATGTGCTTTGAACCCATTCTTGTTTGCACAGCTGGGGGCCTGGGGTTGAAACATAAGTAGTGCTTTAACTTAGGCTAGACTCTTCACTTTGCAGGTGGGATGACTCAAGGAATAAAAGTATTACAGTATCCTTCTCATAAGTCCCTCCTGTCTGGGGAAAATGCTGTGCCCTTCTGAAATTTGTTGGGAAAGCCTTAAATCTTAGTATAAAACTGTAGGATGCTAGAAAACACCCACACAAGGACTGGAACTTGTTAAGATGCGGGACTTTGAGAATCTTTCATTTAAAAACATATTCTTAAACCAAAGTTTTCCAGATGCAAGTGAAATACAAACTTGTGAGCATTTGCAAAAAGGGAATATTAAAATAAATCAAGCTCTTCCTCCCCCTCCGCCAACACACATGACAGACTTTCCAGGAAGCTTGCTTTGAAAGCCTTTTTTCACTAGACAGGTGCTGAGGTTGCATGGGCACTTTCAGGAGAGAGGCTGGACACCCTGGTCAGCTGTTGGGATTTGTGGTGGTACTGGCTGGTTGATATCTTTCTGCACATGGAAGACTGCAAGCCCTGACAGTCCCATCTCTGCCAAAGTTTCTAAGGCTTTCAAAGTTTCTTTATGCTTCTAGAAGCCAAGTATTTTGGGTCTCTGGCTTGGAGCAGGATCTTTGACACCTTTGAGGCCTGCTAGGCTTCTGGTGCCATGGCAGGAAACCTGGCTGAAGTCCCAAACCCATGGCTGAAGTTCTTGCGTGCCATAGGCAACCTGCCACCGGGCTGAGAGTCTTGTCGTGATTCGAACTGGGACTTGGCTCCAGCTCTGTCTCCAGTATGGATGGTTGCACCAGTTTGGAGCCTGAAACCAAGGCATAAATCTGTGAGGTTAAAACTAGGAAATGTGAAATTATGCTTTCCAACAGCAACAAAAATGTCCAGAAGTTTATAGTCTCCTCTAATATATAAAATGGTATGGTTTTCCTGCGGAATTCTCCCTGGGAAGGACTTGCTCATTTGTACTTAAGACAGGCTAGTCTCAGTGCTTAGACAAATGAGTGAGTGATCTGTGCCATATGAACATACCTAGATAGATCACTTTTGCCAAAGATGTATTCTAAGGGTCTTCAAACTTGAAGTCTGCCAAAACAGGAGGAAAGCATTGCATGTGCTGTTTTCTGAATATCTTTACTCAGTTTTGTTAGGCAGCAGCCTGCAGTGCTCATCGGAAATGAAGCTGCTAAACAGCAGAGGCACCTCTGTTTTGATCTCTAGTGGGCTCTTGTCTTGTAGATTTGATTCTTAATAGACTTCCACTTTCTCATGTTCATGTCACTTGTGGCCCTTGCTCCCTCTTTCCCCTGAAGCCTTGCTAAAGCATGTTACTCTGGTACTGCAATGCCTTGGCCATTTCTCGTTACCCCCATCACAAAGGGCTGTGCTGTTCTGTTTGTGCTTATAATGTACCCAGATGGTGAATAGAATGAGTGACCACCAAGCTCATTTTCACTTGTGGGGTCAGACCTTTCTCTGCTAAATAACACAAGTGTTCCCAGCTGCTGTGCAGCTGCAGGGAGTCTGCTTTCCTTCACAGGCATTAAAAAGCCTTTAATCAGTGTTTGTTGTTTGTCAGCAGTGGTGTTGAGGTGTGGAGAAAAAGAACAGATATGCTTTGTTGGCAAAGTTAACTTCATTCTGACCTCTTATCTTTCCTTTTTCTTTTCAAGTCTGAAGAAGCAGAAAGTAGTTTGGGAAGTGGTTTCTGCAAGCACCTGTGTAAATGTATTTGCTAAAGGAGGAGGTTTATGTCCTTATACAGATACAGCATTTGACATAAGATGCTCTGAGAGCTGTGTTGAACTGGAAGCTCTTTAGGGCAGGGACTCAAACTGACTACTGCAGGAGCTGTGCAGGCTCCCTTCATGTAAGCAAATGCTATGAAAATACAAATATTGTTATCTAATAGTAGTGTTATTTATGCTTATTTTAGTATTGAGTCTACATTTAAGGAATACCACTTGTGATCTGGTCAATTTTAACATTTCCCTGCTAGTTTTTGTGTGTCTTTTTTGTGGGGTTTTATGTGTGGGTTTTTTTAATTCTGCTTTTAATAGTTTGTCTCTCATGGAGGAAAAGAGAGGAGAGAAAAAGGACTGATAAGCCAGCGACGCCATCTCCAGTCCTATTTGTTTTGGATGGTGAAGCAAATGGGAAGATGGGTATCAAAAAGAAGTTTTGAGAAACTTCAGAGCTAAGATCATTGTTTCCCTCTTCTTTCTACATGAAGCTTGGAAACCTACTGGTGCTGCATGTGTTTTTGCAGGGTTACTTTTTCCTGGAGTCCAGATCTGTTCATGTTGTGTTTACAGCACCAAGCATAGCTCTGTGAGCATTGATTCTGTTGTTTGCAAAGCCTGTTTGTGCAGGCATCCTGAGGCTGTTAGGATCACAAGCTTTGATTTGAGCTTCAAGGGTCATGATAGGGTATTTGGTGTTAAAGACAGAATACTTTATCTTGCTATGCTTCCCCTGGTTTGAAGGGACCAGAGAATTGTGTTAGTACCTCAGCTGTATCTGGGGACGGTCGGTAGCCAGGCATCAGGGCACCCTGTGCACATTGCTCCAGCCCTCTGCCTGACTCAGCAGTATCTCCTGCAGTGACCAAGGTGCTCCTTTGGAGCAGGGCTGTTCTCCTTGGAAAAGCACTGTCTGTTTGCTCAAAGTGTGAATAAAGAACTGGGAACAAGTAACTTATGAGTAACTTAATGTAGTCCTATCTATTAAAATAGATTCATGTACTCTCCCCATGGACAGACGCATATATCGGTGTTCATCCAGTGTTTTTCTTCTTTAGGTGGCTGAGGCTGCTTACAAAGAAGGGCGGTTATCGTGCTGTCAGACAGGCAAATTGCTAGAACGAAAACTCTCTGTGCTGGGCAGAAGGGGATGGACACTGAGAACAGCTAGTATGTTAGATGTCTCTGGTCTGTGTTGATAATTGCTTATGTAGCATGAATGCTTACCAGCTAGAAGCAGGACAAAGAACCACCATTTTACTATCTGAAAGCTGGCAGGACTGCTGAGCAAAGACAAGGGCTCTGAGCTACAGTGGAGCAGGTGTCCTACTGTAAGGGGGAGTTTTTGAAGCCCTTCAGTAACATCTCCAGGAGACCCAGCCTTTCTGGCAGTGTTGTCTGATCACATGGGAAGAACCCTGATCAGACAGGCATGATTGTGGATCCTTCTGGAAATTAATGCAGACTTTTACAATTATAATCTAGCCGAACAAAACAAGCACCATCTTGTGCAACTACGTAAACCATAAACTTTTTTGGTAAAGCAGGTGTGGCATCTTCAGTGTCTGGAAAGCACCTAACATGCTGTGTGGGCTCCCTACTGTAATCCAAATTACAAATACTAAAAAGGCTTTGATTTTTTTTTTTTATAACATGGTTCTTGGCTTAATTTGGGTAGGCAAGAACTTCATAGACTACATTGGGATGCTTTGCATGTTTCCTCAGGCCCTCATAATTAATCACTGCTGAGCTGTTTCCCCCCTGTCCCTCTGCGAGGAGGCACTGGAGGAAAGCTGTTCCATAACCTTAGTTTAGGTTATCTGTGTCAGCTCTGAGAAGGACTCTTTATTCTTTAGATGCCCTTTCTGGGAGGAGGGGCGTTCCTGGCCTGCAAGGTCCCTCTATACTAAGTATTTTGGTACAGGCTGCAGAAGGCTTAGGGGAGTTTTCACGATACAAACTTACTGAAAACTCAGCTACTCAGCTTGTAATATGGTTTGATGCTGGGAACCAGTATTCTAGCTTTTTTTGGTGCACATCTGGATAACTCTGATCTGTGGAACTCTGCTTCTGACACAAGGAATTTACAAAAAGTGTCATGCCAGTAGCTCAAGCACTCAAAGTTGTGATAAATGGCAGATGCGTGCATTCCTTCTAAACCAGAATGGCTTCTGTGTTTAACTGAATATGTAATCTCTGTGTGTGCACCATACTGTCCTATCGGGCAGCTCTGCTTTTAAAGCCTGTTTATACAGACATCTGAAAAGCCTTGCTAGTCTTTCAGGGTCTCTGACATCACATGCTGGGAAGAAGCTTCAGCATCTTCAGTCTGCTGCTTTTTGCTGTATGTTTACAGCCACTGGTGATCTTTGCACCTCGTGGGCTACAGAAAGACATTACTGTAGCCACAGCAATTCCAAACTAAATTGTGATAGTCCAACCCCTGACAAGAACTGGGGAAAAAATCTGGTCCAGCTTTACAGTGTTTTTATAGTCTAGTCCAGGTCTCTATAAACCATTTAAAATTGCCTTCAGGTTTAAATTTTCCAATTTCCCATTTGGAACAGGTGTTGCCAGGTTATAGAAAGTGTTGCAGAAAAGGAACAAAAACATTTTAAAAACTCTGTGCTGTTACAAATTTTGGCAAGTCTCTGACATGATTTTTTTAAAAAAGTTTGCCCCACCCAAATTAAAGCAAGTGCAGACCTTGCTTACTTTTCCCAGCTGTCATGTTTAAATAGGGTTTTTAGTAATGCATGAGTCTTCAAAAGATCCAGCAGTACAGAGCTAATATGTTTTTATATGAAAATATGCAACTTCTGAATTGTTTTTATCTCATTTAACTGGGGAGAGAAAGGGCGTGCAGAACTTTTTTTTTTAAATGTCAAAAAACAAATTTCCAGAGATGTGTGTTCTCGGAGTGGTTAAAAACCAACCCAAACGAGGCTTCAGGCAATGTTTTTTCAACAGCTTTAACCTCAAAGCATACAGCAGACAGCTTTGTAGGCAACTGTAACACCAAGGTGATTATGGCAATGACTCACACTTCCCTGTAAGGCATCCAGCTATCAACACACTTGGAGAGCCATGGCTTTGTGCATGCAGGCAGGGTGTCAGTCAGTGCCCACTTGCTAGCCAGCTCCGAACTGTTGAGCTCATAACTGCTTTGACAGTGAGCTGGGATATTGGTGTATTAGAGAGCAACTCTGGTCCCCCCAGGCTTGCGAGAGGCTTAAGAGATGGGAGCTTGGGAAAGGGAAGTGCAAGGCAGGTTTAACTTCCCTTTTCTTTGCTCAGTCCTCATGGAACTTGTTTCAAGAGTCCCCTGAAATCTTCCTGTGAGCAGGTGGTTGGATTTGGGTAATAAAGGTCTGACTGACTAACCACTAAGTGGGGTGGCATGGGAAGTGAAAAGGGCTGCTACTGTCATGTCCTGGTGAAACTGTTCCAATGTGTACAGAAAGAGGACTGGCAGTCGGGGTCCTCAAGACAGTATGAACTTGAGAAAGAGACCTGGGTATCCCTATAGGCAGCTCAGAGTACAGCTGAGGGTACAACAGTAAACTACTGCCAGATGTTGGGATTTGCAGGGAACAAGTGGACAGAAAATGGCAACTCATGTGCATTGTGCATTTTCCCTTCTCCAAAAGATAAGGCAGAAGTCAAGGTGTCTTCAGACAAGGGAAACAGCAGTGATTGTGGTATGGAGGAAGTCTTCTGGGCAATGAGTTAGGAGATCGGGGTGGTACGTGTTGAGAGACTGACGAGAAGTGCCATATTTATACAAAACAGGCGACATCAAAACTTGACGCTCGGGAAGAAGAGGTATTCAGAAAGATGACAAATTCAGACTTCTGAAAGGAAATAGCTTTTCACATAGTGTGCAATTAGACTGTGGGATGTGTGGAATGCAATTGCCAGCTGGGCAGGATGTCATTGGAGAGGACCAAAATGTGGCTTTGGGAGTGTGCAGGTATGCTGTTGCAGGTGGTATCCGCAGATTACATAAGTAATGCTTTTTAAAAACAAATAACTGGTAATATAAAGCTGGCCACATCCATGGTTCAACTGCCAAGGCCAATCTTGATAGGTTATTTGGGTTCCTCCATACTCATTGATAAGTTTCTTGCACCTCTGACTAAAACTGTCTAGTACCAGATACTGTTTGTGGCAGGGTGCTGGGCAGGCTGGGCTGTTGTGACTCAGTATTGCTCTTCCCGTGTGGGTTTTGTTGGGCTTTGCGCATCTTATGTTTTCAGAGGTGAGGCAGAGTGAGTAATGTTTCTGTTCTATTAAAGAAAACAGAATGGCAAAGACCCTTACTTTTTTTTAAAGATGTATGTGTTTCATTTTAAGTTCCCTTCAGGCAAAATCAGCTTTGGTATGCAGCTTAAACTGCATTATAGACCATATTGCTATTGTCATAAAAACAGAATACACCATGCTCTGTTTTGGGAAACCAAACAAAATCAATATTTTGTTTTTTCTCCCTCCCTCCTTTTTTCACTTCCTTCAGTTTTTAATAAGCGACCGTGACAGAGACCCTCAGTGTAACCTGCATTGCTCCAGGTCCCAGTCAAAACCCCTCTGTGCCTCTGACGGCAGGACATACGAGTCAATGTGCGACTACCAGAGAGCCAAATGCCGTGAGTCCAGTCTGAGTGTGACACATCGCGGCCGGTGCAAAGGTAGGTGGATTTCAAGGGCCTTTGAGGGGAAGAATGGGAGTCCTACCCTTATAAGAAACTGGATTCTCAGACCCTTGAGTTTAGTACCATGGTCTGTGAGTAATCTGATTGAAATTGTGTATTTACGTGAGCATGGGTATCTGAGTCTGGGTTTAGGTGGCAGGAGTAAGAGCCAACTGAATTATCAATCAAAGAAGGCAAAGGAGCCAGAGACGTCACTGAAAAAGAGATGAAATATGTGTCTGCAGAGCAGACAGAGCTGGCCCTATGGAAATGCAAAATCAAATTCTGAAAGAAGAGATCTTCCTTGCTACCTGTGCTGGTGAGGAACTGAGATACCTTTGAGTGATAGGAATGTGGAGTGGGAAGAACATGCGGTGTACATTAGATGACTAGTTCCTTTTCAGACACACACAGCCTTTCTGTGCTGAGCTAATTAAGAAGACCGAATGCATGTGAGGCTTTACATGGCCTCTTTTTTGCCTGTTTGCTGTTACACATTTACTTAAAAGTGAGAATACTGTTTCTCTCTCAATTCAACTCTTCAGCATAGTATAAAGATAAAGTTGCAACTTTTTAAAGGAATATTGGTGTCTTGTCACACAAACGGTTTGGTTCTGCAGTGAAGTGAAAAATCAAGTTGAGCGCATTTTTTGAGAGCACAATTGACTCAGAGGGCAGGTAGCACAGATGTTTTTAGCAATTGGTTAAAGTGACAGGAGAAACTCATTAAAATCCCTGTGGAAGGTTAAATAAGCACATGTTTAAGCTTGACTTTTGTTTATGAAGGCTTTTTTACTATTGTAAAAATGTATCTTTGTCAGAATTACTTGTTCTAAAATGGAAATCCCTTTTCAATGTATTGGCGAGCTTTATAGTTTAGGTGAATTATGAGCATGACCTCAAATACTGCTCTTTTAAACAGTTTCTCATTGGGGGGAAAAAAGCTTGCTTGTATGATTTTTTTTTTTTCCTTACCACTGCTGGGTTGCTTTATGGCAGCTTCTCTCCCATAGCATAGAAAGAGGCCTTCAAATCATGCTGCTTTGTGAGTACTTGACAAGCAGAAGCTTTCTTCTCAAGGCCCAAAAAGTAGTTGGACTGTTCTCGCAAGTGATGCATTTTTGAGTATCACAGTAAGAAGCGGTAGGGTGGGAGTTCTGCTTTTTTCATCGCTTGGGCAGAGTGGCTTAGATAAGCAACTCCATGGCTGATACTGAACACTGCCAGTTTGTGTCAATGATTTAAAGCATGGCATCTCAAATGTGGTACAGCCATATGCAAAAGCGTCTATTCCTGGAATTGGAGAAAATGTTGATTGCCAAACTACACAGCCTACTGTGTATCATGACTGCAAAGAGTCCCAAGGAAGTAACTAAAGACTTTGTCCTAAACACAGTTAAAGTATACTTTCCTAACTGAAATGTTTAGCTGAAACTTTTTCCTCTTACCCTGTGGTACTATGCAGTCAGTATCTAATAACTCGGGAGTGTTTGACAACTCTAAGTCTTGCTTTTAACCAACTAACACTCCTATGAATCCCTGGGAAGTAGGAATATCCTTTTAACTATCACCTTCAAATTTAATGTTGTTGGTAACTTCCATGTGTGCTGCTATTGAAAGATATCTTGTTTTTCTAGTCACATTAGGAATATGACCTCTAGTTGTGCATAAAGATCACTGTTCTTGGCAAATACAGACAGTTGAGACGTGTGCCTAACTACAGGCAGTTGGCCAGGTCTGTATCTGGTACTTGCACAAAGGAAGGTATCACCAGCAGTGTTCGAGCACCTTCTACTGCTGCAGTAGGGCACCAGGTTTACCCTGAACAGTCTTCATTCCTTCTGCATGACAGAGATGCTCTACAGGGGAACTCCCATAGAACTGGAAGGGAACCTGTGGGCCATCAAGCTCAGTCACATACAATTGTGATAGGTACTGTATCAAAAACTTATCCTTATGAAATGAGCAATTTTAACTTGTGCTTCTTCTCTTGGGGGGGCGGAAACAGGTAACTAAAATAAGGAAAAGAGGAAGTATATTGTGGACAGTAAGGCATAGTTCTGTACCCCAGATTACCATTTCCAATTTCATATGCCAATAACTTGAACTGTGCTTGTGCCAAGGCAAGCAGAATGGTTTCCATAGGGAGAACAGAACCTTTTTGATTCAGCTTAGCTCTCTGTTCTCTCTCAAGAAGCTAAGGACCTATAAAGATGAAATCTTGCCAGCCTTTTGAGAACTATAACTCTTATTCAGCTCTTGCTTCTTGCTAACTTCCTCACGTGGTTTTTGATGAAATTCCTTCGGCACTAAATTATCTGAACTCTCTCCGAACCCTCACTTAAACACCACAAAGGGTTAAAAGGAGTAGCTTAAAATGATCAAACTACGGCATCCATGACAAATGGAGCCTCATTGATGAGATTCCAGAGAATAGTTCCAGATGGCGTAGCTGTGCATAAAATATACAGCCAAGCACTCCTACCTGACTCTTTTGTCAGCAAGCATCTTAAGATCTGATGTCAAATAAGAGTTCTGCCTCAAAACTGCAGGGACGAAGGACAAATACTTGTTAAATGAGTCTTGGCAAGCTGTCAAGATTATGCAGTGATTGTTAGGGTATACTGGATATCTGTGGCTTAAAACACATTAAAGTTCTATGTTAACTGGTTAATTTCTAGGAACTCGTTTGGCCTATTTAATTAAAAGTAAAAGGGCGGGAGTGTTCTAAAACCTTCCCTTTAGATTTATAATAGCTGGTTTTGAAAGTCTGCTGGTATAGAGCTTGTTCTTGGATCACAAGTCACTACGTAGGATGAACCTATCTGAAGTTACTGGTGGGATTTCTAACAGGGGTCTTCAGCCTGCCTCCTGGGACATCTGGATGAACACAACTTTTGGTTAATCTGCTGGAAAGGAAGGTCTCTTTCTGACTAGTGATGGGTTGTTTGAACAACCTCCTCTACCTACTGTTCTTGTTGGACAGGAGAGGATATTTTGAATGCACTCTTTTATTTGTTTTGATCCACTTGCTAGATTCATGTGTTTTGTCTTTGAACTTTCTTATTCCTAGTCAAGGGAGAATAAAGTGGGTCCCTCCTTGGCAGCAGTTAGTCAATAAAATCTGAAATGACACTTTAAATCACTTTGCAAATTTAGGCATGTTTTTAGGTATGCTCCAAATAAGTTAGGGAACTCTGGAGTAGAAATGGTATGTGGGTATCAAAGAAGGAACAAAGCATGTCAGCATGAAAGGAAAGAAATTGGAGATTGCAAGTGTACGACTTGTCAGAAATGAAGTGAAAAACAAAAGGGAGACTGGAAAATGACTGACACTCTGGGACAGATGGGCATGTTTTTGTAGTTTTGCTCAAGTTCCATTTTTGCCTGTTTTATGCAAAGACACAGATCGTTGGCTGGAGTAAATGAGTATGAATCTGCTGACTTCAGTGTAGATGGACTGCTTCATGCCTGGTGGGGACCTGTCCTCTATGTGAGACAGGAACTAGAAATAGTTTAAAAGCTGCTTAGATCAATTTTTGCCCTTTGAGCTTTTGATTAAAACAAAGTAGAATTAAAATTAAATAGCTAGATTTTTGTGGCTGCATTGTGTAGATTTGCTGCTAGTGTTATGTGGATGCCTGGAGATGTTTCACTTTGTGTTATTAGTATAGCTTGGGTCTTTATACCATGATGTTGTGTGGTGTCAAAACTGACTGCCTGTTGAAGAGAGGATGCTGGAATTCTTGGGGCCTATTCAGGAGTGCACTGTGTATATTATGAGGGACACGGTGGTCTCATTTGAATAAACTGTTCATGGATAAGATCAACCCTGGTAACTAGCCAACTTCATTGCAAAATCCAAAATTATGTGCACCTGCATTCTGCAGATTAGGCCACAGATGTCAAAAACATCACTTCTAGTTCACAATCTCATAGTTGCCAGCTACCAACTTGAGAATGAATTTTCTTTAAAATGCACCTTTCTGAGCTGCAGTAAATCTGTCCTTAGTTTGAAGATATTTAAAGTCAAATTATTAAACAGCTCTGCTTTTAAAAAAGTCATCCTGTTTTTGGTTTTCCACCTTATTTAAGGGAGGGGAGAAAGTCCTACTTAGCCTGTCTGGACTGTGAAACTGGAACACATTAATGCCATTCTGTTTTATAAGTTTGGTGTTTGATACTCCAGAGAATTTAAGAGGGAAGTAAAAGTGCTGAAACACTCAGGTAAATAATCAAAATGCAGAATAGAGTATATGAATCTGCATCACGACATCAGGCTTTAGTAAAATTTGTAATGCTTCTTAGTTGGGGTGAGCTATTTGGCAGCTACTTTTTAACACTTGGCACTTATGTAATACTTTACATTTTCTAATTAACAAAGCAAAAATAGCAAGGTGAAGTCATCCCACTGAAATCACATGTTGATGCAAACTTTATAAAAATACCAGCCTGTGGAGTGAGGAAGAGAAGGATTGACAGTCCTTTTAAAAACAAACTGGTAAGTGTTGATATTAAAGGCACTGTTTTTACTGGAAATGAACTGTGAAATGACAGACAAAAAAAGATAGTGGTATGCACACACCTCTCCAGCCAGCATGGTATATAGGTGATTGTTCCAAGTCAAGGCTGTAGAAGGACTGGCATGACCTTTGGAAATCAATGAGGGAGGATGGGAGAAGTAATCAGGGCTGAGTGTTCATGAACAGGAGAAAAATTGTCTTCTCCACACTTCAGCAGTGATTTGTGAAGAGACATCACTTGAGTCAAGGGTTGAATTACAAAAGAGGATGCTGCAACAACGATGAGCTCTTAAAGGCTGTGGTGTAGTCGTGGTGTGCTACACCACGTGGTCTACTGGGTGG
Organism: Burhinus oedicnemus; assembly: GCA_008921705.1. NCBI lineage: Eukaryota > Metazoa > Chordata > Aves > Charadriiformes > Burhinidae > Burhinus > Burhinus oedicnemus. Next base: position 91,478 of record VFFE01004741.1, on the reverse strand, counting down.
TAGTAGAGAGTTCAATCTATAAAGGCCATTTAAAATTGCCAGGAGGGACACAGTCACCTTAGTAGTGACATGTTGATATTATTCTCCTTATAGTAAGTGCTTGATTGTGTGCACGTTTGTCTGCTCATTAAACAAATTGGACAAAGATCTGAGTTAGTCTCCCTTCTACCTGGGCTCCTAATGTATTTGTACTACAGGGCATACCACAAAATGTTTGTTCCTACCAGCTACGTGGTGAAGCATCCAGTTTCAGTCATGTAGTTGTGAGTGCACCAGCACTAAAGTAGATGCTGTGTGGAAATGCTTTACACTTCTGTTTTATGTTCAGGAGAGGAACCAGATATGCCTGTCTGCAGTCCTGTATTCTCAGATGGAGAGACTAGAAAACATACTTCCATTTGTGAATCTGTGCTTTGATTGTCATGTGAGAAATTCACAACTTTTTTTCTTTCCTTACACTATGCAGATCTGCATAGTCTATGCTGACTTTTTTGCTACTTAGTTGTCTCCTGTGAAGCAGAACTTGAAGGTGTTTTTAGTCAGACAGCTAGCTATAAAACAGAAGGTGCAGCCACACCATCTGGTTTTGTAATAATGTCCTATGTCATGCCAAGCAAGATTAAACTCTTAAGCTTGAACAGGAGATCTGCAGGTGATAGGTGTTCCAGTTAAGAGCATTGCCAGTGCTTCCTTTGCAGCTGAAAGAACGAGCATGTGTTGGAAGGAAGGGTCAGTACTGCTGGCAGGACTGTCCTCCAGTGGAGGTGTGCAAAAAAAGGTCTGATCATCTGGTCACTTTGGCAAGGGGGGGGGGAGGGGGGTTTGGGGAAGAAAATTCCAGCTTAGAGGTTTTATCATGGCTAATCAGGAAAAAATACTGCTTCTTTAAATGCAGTGTAAATCTTATTCAAGAAAGTCTTTTCATTCTGTAACAATCTTGCTCTTTATACAAGCTCATAATAGGTCCACCTGAGATCAAAGCTCTATGTGCTAAGGGTATTGTACAAACACTCCACAAACAAATTACAGTCAAATCACAGATGAGTGACATAAGATCAGAAGGGACACAAGGTCATAGGGAGGTCGGGTGACTGACTTGTAGCCACTTAGTGGGTCAGTGGCAGAGTTGATGTAGGCACTCTTGCCTTGTAATCCAGTGCCTAAGCTACAGGCATCTGTGCTGAATACTATTGCTATGAATAATGACGTTTTCCAAAGAGATAGATTTGATTTCCATAATTTCAGAAGACTTGTGAAGTCCTTCTTGGGGAGCAATGTGATATGTTTAAAATGAAACTGTGCTGGCAAACCAGAAACTTAGTCTCTTGAGCCATCAGTTGTGTAAATAAAGTACTCAGCTTGAAAGCTTTGGCCTATGTCTTTATCAAAACTATTTACACCATTGTCATTAGTTTCTGCATCTAGATACGCTTAGATGGAAATCACTTCTATTACCATGCAATGTGAATTCACTTGAGAACCCAGACTGGCTTTCTAATTCAGTGCTTGTATTCGTGATTCTACTAGTGAAGTTCATGTGATTTGTGAAGCAGAATATGGGATCTTCAGGGATCCAGTGGAATCTTTGTTAAGCAATGTGATTTCCGTGCCTGATAAGAATGGGGACTCAAACTTGATCGCTCTATGGTGCTGCTGAAAGATTCTCATGATCAGATTTTGCAGTTTCTGCACTGAAAATCCTTCAGTCAGTGGATTCATAGGAAAATGAAGAAGGTGCTGTGCTAGTCCCTGTGTCAGAGTCACATGGAAAGAGATGTTTGCTGGTTTTCTTTCTAGACTGAACAGCAATACTGTTAGACAACACTTATTTAAATGTAAACACCGAGTCAATCTGTATCTCTGCAGGGCAGAACTCTCCTCTTTGACCCATCGGTCATCAGTGTTAGGCTTATCTGGGTCTATGCTCTGTAACAGTGAGCTGGACCTGGGATGGGTTAAGGTCATGCTACATGCTGCCTTCATCTGAAATAAGTCCAGAGCTTAGATCTTAACCCCTTCAAGCTCTGCTTGCAGAGCAATGTTGGTTTTTTTTTTGGCAGCAAAATGAGTAACTGATATGAGAAGGTATAAGGAATGCCTGGCTGTAAGCCCTGGGACTAGAGGTAGAAGCTGGGTTTCAGGAAAACACAGGCAATGGCATATCTACCTTATCTGAACCACACAAAGGTGGAAGCTCAGATGAGTGGCTGGTTATTTTAGCATCCTACTGGGAGTGTTGCTCAGAAGCTTTGCTGGGGCTCACTTCTGCACATTGCTCACTTCTGAGCCTGAATTACATGGCTTATGCTCAGCCATCCAGTTTCAGGCTGTTAGTATTAACACAAACATCACTCCCTCTGGGAAGGCCTTTCACTGCATGGACATTGTGCTCCAGCACTTGTTGGAAGAAACTTCCAGAGCCCTTGGATGACCGTAAAAACGATTGCTTAGGAAATTAGGCAGCTCTTCATTAACTGGCTCATAGTTTGATTGTCTAGATTCATATTTGTCTTTGGGGTCATAAGTGCTAACTCCATAGCTGTCTCCTTAATGTGCAGGTAATGGTTCTTGATGCCTTCCATTTGTTTGTTTGGGTTTTTTTCCCCCTGCATCTGCGTGGCGTCTCTGGCAGCTTTTGAAGAGGCCAAATGGTGTTTGCAATCTAAGTGGGTTTTGCTTTTCCCTTTGTAGATGCTGGCCAAAGCAAGTGTCGATTAGAGAGAGCTCAAGCACTGGAACAGGCAAAGAAGCCCCAGGAAGCAGTCTTCATCCCAGAATGCAATGAGGATGGATCATTCACACAGGTAAAATTTCTACTGGTGTCCTTCAGCCAGGCTCCCAGTGGCTGCAGGAGATTCACTGTTAAGGCATGAGCCAAGTGATGTTAGCAGCACAGATGTTCTGACTCAGTTACTTAGGTGAAAGTGTTGAAAGCTGGGGACTTGTTTAATGAACTGGAAGCTTTTATTCAGTTACCATACCTTAAGATACATACACATGTAATGGCATCCACTTCCAGTGTAGCACAGAAACAAATGGCATCAACCTGCAGCATAGCACAGAAAAACAAGTTGCAGGGGAAGTCAATTTTTCCCTGAAGATGAGCTGCAAAGAGCTGTGGCTCACGCAGAACAGGGTGGACCAAGCTTATTTTGCTGTTACCTGTGCTTTATCTGTCTCAGCAAAAAAGTGGTCTATTGAGCCTCTTCCCTTTGCAGGATACTTGTTAGTCAGAGACTCCTGTTTCCTGTTCTATGCCCCATTGTGGTTTGGGGGTCTGGCAGAGAGGTGATGAGATTGCTTTGTTTGGGTTTTTGATTCTTCACTGTTTGCTTGCTGGAACTAAATGATGTGTTGGGATTGCAGACTGTTTCATAATGCTGCTTCTCTTGAGAAGCAATTATCTCAGGGGTAGCAGAAGAGGCTTATGGTTTGTTGGCCTTTAATACCTGTGAAAAATGAATAGCCAGTCCTGGCCACTGAGCATCCTTCAGAAATAGTTGGACTAAGAGAGGTCCTACAGAATTCCAGACAAGTTGAAGTAGTTATGGCAAAAAGAAAGCCCTCATGACGGAGACTTTGAGAGGAAGAGTAGTTTGCTGAGGTAGGGTAGAAAAGAGTGATACTTGGTTCTGTTACCACTAGCATATTGAGTAGTGTCCTAGTGCTAACTGAACTGGGTGTTAAAAATGGCTCATGTGCAGTTCCCTAACAGGTAGGAGGAGTATGCTGTCTGCTCAGTTCAGCATGCATCTCAAAAGCCAAAATCCTGCAACCCTGATGACCTCTACTTTGTGAACTTGGGTAAATCACACAACTTTTTTTGCCTTAGCTTGCCTGTATCTAGCACTGCTCTAGAGGTCGTGTCTCAAATTTTAGGATTCATTAGTTATTGTTTGCAATGTCTTTTGAAGGTAAAAAAAAAAATCCCAAATATAATCAATATTGGCTTCAAAAAGATGAGAAAGACAAAAAGCTTTGGGGTTGGTTCAAACACTTTGTGCTGCCTGGGGGAAGAGGAGAGGAAAGATTATTTTTTGTGATAACCCACCAAAAATTTTTATTCTCCCCCTCAGCCTTACCCTTCCATTATCTGGTGTGTGGGAGTGGTTTTGTTTTGTTTTTGTTTTTTAATGGTGAAGTGGGAAAAGCTTTATCCATCCTGCCAACTTTGCATACTTCTTTGGAGCAGCATCATATTTGCGTACAGTGTGGACCATATTGGGAAGGTGGGGGTAAGAGAAGGTGGCTGCAGTTTCTTGCAGCGTACACTCTCAATTGTTGAAATTGTTGAAATCTCATTTTTGTATAGAGCTGCTCAGGTTATGTTGGCACTGGAGGGGAATACTTATAAAACCTAGCACAGTGGGCCAACTAAGTGTTCCATGTTAAACTTGATGGTTAAAAAAAAAAAGGGGGGGGAAGTGTCAGCTGTCCATCAACCTCTTGGAGAGTAAAGTAGGAGATGCAGGTGATGTTTTTGTCCAAGTAATCTGGACTGAGAGTGCAGCTGATAAAGCTTTGTTTCAGACAGGTTTATTTGGAAGGTTGGTACCAGTGTCTGGATTGTGGAGTAGTTGCTGGGCCTCTTTTGTGCGCATTCGCTGGCCTGTGTGCAATGCCAGTGGAGGGGCAGGATGAAACTGATTACAAAAATTGTGTGTTTTCAGCTGGCAGCCAAGTGATATTTCACATTCTTCCTCTGTTTGGTCCTATCTGTGAACACTAAAATGCTTTTGTTTTACCTGGCATGAGGAAGGAAGCCTCTGATTCCTTTGTAGCTGGAATTAACTGAAATTCATATCATTCCTTGGATTGTAAAAATACCCTACATTCAACATACCTCAGGAACCAGCTTCATTTATATTGCAGCATTTAAGGTTATTGTCCCTACATAAGATGAGAATGAAAAACAATGTCTGAGGAAGCTAGCTGGTTTCAACCTGCATTTGAGACAAATATTTCCTTTAGCTTCTGGTCCAAATTAATTAACTTTGATTTTAAAAAGGTGTATAAAAAATCAGAATTTTGGTGAACAGTCTAAACAGTTTTTGCTTCCAGCAACTCATGAATAGATCTCATCTGGTGGAGGTGGTTTGGATACTGCATCTCTTGTACAGAGAATTAGCACCCCCAGATTCTACTTTGCAGGGAAGCTGTGTAGGCCAGTCCTTGAAGTGCCTGAGGCCTTGCTGAACTCAGCTCTGAACTGTTATTAGTTTATTCTGGTTCAGTACCCAGAGAGTTGCTCCATCCAAACTCCAAAATCTCAGTTGGGAAGTCCAGAACAGAGCAGCATCTCTCAAGGAAGTTTCTAGGAGAAATACCCACCATGCTCTTCAACCTTGAATCCCCAGCCCAACAAGAATCTAAGCAGATGCATATGCTTCAGTGTGTACCCTGTGTGTAGAGTTGGCTTGGGAAATTTTTTCAACAACTTCCCCCCCCTTATGTAACTGTTATTGGAGGAATATTTTGGGTAGAAGAAAAATTCTGATCAGAGGGGAAACAGATGCATGCATAATTTTGAATATCAAATGTCTCAATTGTTACAGCACTCACTTAAGATGTGAATGACTTGCTTTCAGGTCTTGAGCTGAGCCTTCTTTTGTAGATGCATACACAGTAGTTGTTCAGGCCCACATCATTGTCCTTGCCATCAGACTTCAAAAGATCTGTTTTTGTCTACTTAGTTGTTCGAAATTCTTTAAAGTTTTGCAGGAGTGAAAAGCGTAAACAGTGCAGATTTTGGAGCTGCATTTGGTAGTAGTAACTGTATGTTCACAGAACCTGCTTGGTCTTAACTAGATTGAACTGTTGCTTTTGTGGTTTATCATCATCCTCTTGATTAGAAGCTAAATTGCAATCACTGTGGATAAACACTGAAAGCAGTACTAAGTGAGGCTGTTCCTCTGAAAGCAGCTCAAGTCTGCCCTTTCCAGCTTCTGGAATTGCATGCAGTACAAAACTGTGTGAATTTGGGGCTGGATCCACTGCAAACTGGATGAGGTGAAGAGAACGTAGCCACTGTTCTGTGACTGGCAGCATGTGCTGCATGGGGTAGCGGCTCCAGAGGGGAGACCATGCTCACCTTCTCCTCCTACTTTCCTGCAGAGCAACTGGCTCTGAGACCCAACTATTAGATGGGGCGACAGCGGGGAAAGGGAGGAGGGCCTGAAGGCAAAGACCTTGGTTTGGCTTGCATTTAAACCCTGCATTAGAAAGACATCCTGTGTGTCTTGAACACTTGTATAATTTGTCTTTTTTCATTGTCTGTAAAACTAGACCAAAAATAAATGCTGCCATTAATTCTACTGCTTGGATGGCCAGTTTTCCTAGGCTAGTTATAATGGGCTTTGTGTACTGCATGAAGTGGAGCAGGCACCTGTCAATTCACTAGTTTTCTTAACTGTTTTTATACACCATGTCTGCTGCTTCCCTTATTCTGGGAGTTTGTGTAGTGCAAAGATCTTATCAAATCCCTTTTTAGCATTGCGTACACATAAAAATGGGGCATGCATTTGCAGCATGGAAGAGGTAGTAGCATTGCAGGCATGATGGGATGACTGTAAATAGGAGCAGACCTGATGAATTGCTCTGGAATTGCTATTTCTTTATATTTCAGTCTGTGTGAGGAATATTACTTCCCATAACAAAAGCTTTCTGCACTCAGCCCACAGTAATATAAGCACACAGATAAAATTTGGGTTATTCACAGTATAAGAATGTTTGATATGAGTAATCTGATTAATTGTATAACTGAGGTCACGTACTGTTGTGCAAAATTGAACATGACTAAAACCAACTTCTGTTCCCAAGACTTACTCTCTCCTTTTTGCTGTTATGCTGTATTTTGCATAAACGCCATTCTCTTTCCATGCTGCACTTAACCTGCTGTGATCTGTTCTTCATAAACAACAGGCTCTATTGGGTAATCTGCACACTTTCTTTTGCTGCCTAGTACCATTGGGCTTGTTGCCATGGGCTGAGAGAGACTTGCATTCTTCATAGTTTTCCCCCAGGCAGTTTTGTAGAAAAGGTTGCTGAGGTTTTAAATGGGATCCGTTTCAGACAGATTAATATGAACATGAATAATGTTAACCCTGCTTTGGGGGTGTAGTGTTGTGGGGCTTTTTGTGGTGTCTTGCTATTTGCTGTCACCTTCCACTGTCTAGTTGTGGTTTCTTTTCCTTGCAAGTCTGCATACAAGTGGCTGAGAGCAAGTCTCCTTGGAGAGTTTCTTTGACTTTAGGGCTCTCAAAACTGCAGCTGCTGGCGCAGTTATGATGCAGCACTGAAATTTCTCTTAAAGCGAGTGCATCAGTCAAACCTGTCATCTTATGACGGGATCAGTGAGTGAGCTGACTCTGTCAGAGCAGTTTTCTGTTATCAGATAGCTTCCAGAGCACTCCCACATCTGGTAATACAAGCCTGTTTGGAAAGAGTGATCGATATTATGGTCCATAGCAATAGTTTAGAAATTGTAATGCGTGTACAAAGTACTGCTTTCTCCTAAGTCCCACAAACAGACCCCTTTCTGAAGAAGTGGGGAACCTTCTCTTTCAGCCTTCAGTGTGACCTCATGATCCAAGTCTGTTCCTCTGCGTTGGCTAGGGTAGCATGATGCTGTGCAGAATTGCAAACTCATTCCTTAATGCAGCACGGTGCTGCGGGGCACTATGTAGACACGTCTCGCATTCCCTGGATGCTGTCTGTTATTCCATTATTCCGTGCTCATACTCTAGCAATACTAAGCTCTCAAGGACTTAACCTCTCCTTTCAAAAGGAAAGAACACAGTCTGTCTTGCTAGATTAAAGAAACTCTTCATAAAGAGTTTGGACTTTAATTAGCAGATGGTTCTGGCTTTTTTTATTAAAAGACATCCCTTCTATAAAAACCTGTAGCTTGAGCTCTCTGAAGACTGCTCTACATGTTTGTCTGCTACTTATGCACTTGCTTTCTTCCTGCAGCTCTCATTGTGTTTCTCGTTTGTATATTGAGCTAAAGATAACCCATGGATGTGTAAGGAGGTAGCAACTTTGGTATATACGACATTTTTGCAAAGGACTACCCATCAAGAGAGCAAAGGGATAGATTCCTAAAGTGGGATTGGACATCCTTAAGGAAAGCAACAGTGTAAGATCATTCTTAACTTTAAAGGGTCACATTCTGTGTCAGAAGCAGAATGCCTCTCTTGGGGATCCATCTCCTGAGCTGAAACTGGTATCTGTGTCAGTGTGTGTTGGGAATGCCCTTGACTACAGCTAAGATTCTTTTGCCACAACTCACTACTTTCTCTGGTTATGAATAGTGAAATTCTTGTGGAGCAAGCATTTCTTGGATGCTGTATACACTTGAGGGAGGTGGCTGCTGCATAAAGCCCTGGTGGGAATATTTGTCTGCACAGCATTTGGGAAGAATTAAATGTGAGCAGGGAACAGAAAAAGTGACAAGAATAATTTAAGGAGTTGCAGTCCAAAAGAAGTTCAAACTTAAGATGCAGACTGATTCATAGCTCCCTAAAATTGTCTGTAAAGGCAAGGCAGGCTTCTCACAATAGTCAGCAGACTCTTAATCTAGCAGAAAGTATGACAACATCCAGGGTCTAAGCAGTACAGCAATACATTTAAACCAGAGCACAGGCATCACCACTTAAGAGTTACGTTAAATAGCCATCAGGCCAGTGTGCGGATTGTCCGCCACTAACTTGGGTTCAGAGGACTTTCTAGATGAGCCTCAGTGGCTTGAACAAAGGAAAGGTTTGATTAAAGAATTGCTTTGTGACATGGGGGCTTCTGCTCTGTGTCAAACCAGATGACCTACTGGCTTGGAACAATTTATTTAGCTGCTTTTACAGTGTTTACAAGGAGCACCTGGGTGCAAGCCAGGGTTTAGAGCCTTGCCTCATGCTGTGAGCATGAGCAGTAGCTGTGCTGCCTGTCCTCACTCTCAAAAGTGCCATTCAAAAACTGGATGTGTTTTTTCTTCTTTTTGTAGAACTATTGCTTTGAATGCAGAAGGAATGTTTTTGTTCCCTTCTCCTTTCTGCCCTCCATTATGGAAGGAGCCAGGAAATCTTTGTCTGATCTGCGATGGGATAGGAATCAGTTACCAAACTCTTCATCTGAACAGCAGCGAAAGGCTAGTCTGAGCGTTGCTGTTGCTTTGCTCAGCCCAGTGCTTGTCCAAGGTGCTCTCAAGCCTCTTACAGCAAATTTCTGCTTTCTGTAACTCCATAGAGACTGGTTTCAGCCATCACAGAATTACTGCTTTGTCCCTGTTCTCTGCCTCATACACATGTGTACAATTTCTCCCCCATTTCCAATTTATCTTTTGGAAGCAACCCCTTGATCCTCCTTTGCCAAGTGACTGTAAAGGGATGCTGCTGCTTGCTTGTTGAGAAGCTTTGGATGGCTTGGGAATCCGATTCGGGCATTGCCAGTGAGATACTGAAGAAACCCAAACAGTAGCTTCTTTTTCCCCCTCAGGAAATTAAAAGGCAGAGTTGTCTGCTAGTGACTACACTTGTAGTGTTTTCATATTGTAATGAACTCAATAAGAGCAGGTGCCTATTAACATGGCCAGTGGCTACTATATTAACTGCTGTTTGATTTCATGCATTGTGATGGCGGGGGGGAGTAGATGAGCTGCTGCTACGCTCTTAATTTGGGCAATGGTGGCAGAGCAATTTTTGTTGGGTTTGTCCCTTATACTTTTCGTCCTTCAGTTGAGGCACAGTTGAGATGGCATCTCTCTCACCCCTGAAAAACAGGAACAGTGTCTTGCATGATCAGGGATTCAGGTGCTTGCAGGGCTTTAAACTGCAGTTTGGTGGTTTTTTTCAAGTGTAGCTGTTAATGGAGAATCTGTTGGAAGACCTCAAATGATGTGCAGGTTTTATTTCTCCAATTCCCTATTATATAACTTAAAATATTCAGCTGTTGGACAGGTGTATGTTAACATGAGATGTCAAATTCTGTAATGCACCTTTCCAGCAGTAATAAGCGTTCTGTAGCTGCAGCTTGGTTAGCCAATCAAGTTTATTTTCTACATAAAATTGAGAGTGTGTTTTCTCTGACACGATGCTTAGCTTAGACTTTAGAAGACTGCTTTAGAAGACTGAGAACCAAAAAAAAGTAAAACACTTTTTCTAACTCAATAACTGAAGAATAGATCTGTGCCATAAACAGGCGTCACTTTTACACAGTTACTCTTCTGATTATAATGGCATTTAAAAATCTTGCTACTGTGGGAGTAGGATTAGAATAAGGTTGAATTTCAGGTAGAAGATTTAAATGGGATTTAGGAACAAAAACTCAAAATTAAGGTCACTGGTAATGCATTGGAAAAAAATTAAAGTATAAACCTGAATTTTCAAGATGCCTTACTATAGGTGCTCTGGAATAGTTGACACAGTAGTTTGCATTTACAGTGTTTAGAAATGGTACTAGATCAGCTATTGCCTTTACATTTTTTTTAATGACATATCACTGCTATGTAACTGATGAAAAGTATACAAGTTTTCCCCCCCAGCCTTTAAGTGCAAACTCTAGACTGTAGGCTGCTGTTTTGACACCTAAATATGCTGAGATCTGTTCATGTATCAAGGTGAAAGGTAGCATCTCTCAACATGAAGACATTCAGGAAGGCCAACTGCATTGACTTTTTTTGATGTTTCTGAAGTGTCTGTTCTTCATGGGTAGTTGTCTGGCCTTTAGGATAAGAGCTAAGACTTCGTTGCTGCTATTATCAGTAGTAGGGAAGTCCTTTGGTGCAGCAGTAGAACATGTGGTTGTTGTGAAAGTGCCGTCAATCTGAGATTTATTTCTTTTTCTTTTTTTCCTAATGGGGAAGAAAGGGTCATGGAATACCAGTCCAAGGAAGACAAGCATTCATTAGTTTAGTTATTTATAGAATTACTTTGCTTTTATGAATTTAATATGCTTGGCTTGCATTAATGGTGTTTGTAATTGGTAGCTCTCTGTTGAGATGAGTTACTTAACATGCTCTTAACACATCTATCCTAAATTTGTCGATACACTTTGGACTCCTCTGCCACGTACTCTGTTATTTTCTGAAGGCTTGGCTAAAGGACTGTCAAGTCACTGACACTTGAGTCTTTTAAGTGCTGGGTACACTGGATTTTTTTCTGTAATGTAACATGGAATGGTCGTGCCCTACAAATTCAAGGCCCTATCCTGGAATTTGGAGTCATCTCTGGGTAAGATTTTTACAGTTAATACTCAAATGTAAAGACAGCTTCTTGTGCTGTTGGGAATGCAATAATGTGTTTGTGATCAGCAGAGATAAACACTAAACACAGAAACCCAGTCAGTTCCATCACACTCGTTTCAAATGTGCAATTGATTAGACTGAGCATTAAGAAATATTTTGCAACTTGATTATTGCTAATTATATTCATAGTGCTTTTGAGTAATTTGCAATCAATTTTGTGATATAGTGAGAGAATAAAAATGAAAGTGTGCCGATAGCAGTGACAGTGACTTTAGTAACATGGATACATAAGATTATTGTTGATTTTTGGCTGCTAAAAGTGAATTTGCTTGAGGCAAAATGATTGATTTGCACTTTAGTAAAACCCAAGATAAACACAAGGTACTGTGTTATAATTGTTCTTAGATCATGTTTTATGTGATACTCAAGCCTTTTAAAAAGACTGTTAAGTCTCTGAACAAACTCTGCTACCTTAGGGAATCGGAGCCAGCTGTCAGCAAGAGGGAACGACTGGTTTAGCTCTGAAGGATCCCTAATAAAGGGAACGGTACAAACACCCCATCACTCTTCTGTGTGGACAGGACAGCAATAGGAAATCAGCTTCAATGAACTTGTTTGGAAAAAGAGAGAATGGACAGAATTCAATTTACAAGTAAAATAAAAAGGCAGTTTCTGAAGTGTTGTCACTTCATGGCTTTTTTTCAGAAATATCTTGAAGGAGATATCTCTAACTTACAGTAACAGGCATTTCTGTACCATTTCAAGATGCTGGAAGTACTGGTGTGCATGCTCAGCCACAACTGAAAAGTGTGTTTGCTTGAACGGATTTTGGAACCTGTTAGTATTTACACAGATGCCTGTATGATGATCATTTACTTTTGTCTCAAGGGAAGTCAAAGGCATCTTGAATTTCGTACAAATGCTGACTACTCTGTGAAAACTGAGGCAAAGACTGTAGTTAGATTTTTTTTTAAGCTGGATGAAACTAGTGCCACTGAACAAGTATCTGCATAGATGTTACTAAGACCATTCTGCTAGATCGGGATTTATCTATTCTCACTTTAGAGGTCCACATCTGAACTTGTCATTCTGATGTCCTTCCATGGTGAAGGAATGAACTGGGCAATTCTAGATGTTCAGTTCAGAAGTAGAGCTTTAAAGTTAAGCAAGACAAGTCTTATGCTGTGTACCTTTTAACTCATTAGAGCCTTCATCAAATGTTCTTAAGTTCTTGTCAATACATGAAGAGAAAGCATGTTGGATCTTGCTCCTACTGCCTAGGTTGACATAGTACCAGGAGAGCGCTTAAATCTATCTGGAGAAGGTTTGTTAGCATAGCAAGTCAGTGTTGCATTTTTCCAGCCATGTTTACTGAACAAAATGTTCTCAAAACACCCACAGATGCTGTTCTCAAGCAGTGGCTGTGGAATTGGGCCAGTGTGGCCTTTCCACATCCCAGCTGGGATGCAGTGGGACAATTATTTAATGGTAAATAGTAAATGAGATTTAGCAGAGGGTGGAATGAGCGGAGACGCAACTGCTGCATCCCCAAACTGAAGTGTTCTCAGCTGACTACTTGTAAATTCTTTTGCCTCCTGAATTGCAGCTAAAGGAGTTGGAGTAGGAGAAAACCTTTCTTCGGGGAAGGAGGTGAGTGGAGAAAGAAAAGATAACGATATCAAAGATACTCTTCTGTATGACCTCTTCAGTCTGAAGCATGTGTTTGTGATGCACCTGGTTGGAACTTCCACTAAGATGCTGGATTATAATAAAAGTGGTGGGTGATAGTGAGAAATAAAATGCCTGCTCTTTGTTTTATTAAACAGGTGCAGTGCCATACCTACACTGGATACTGCTGGTGTGTGACACCTGATGGCAAGCCTATTAGCGGCTCTTCTGTACAGAACAAAACTCCTGTATGTTCAGGTACTGTGGGAGTGGCTTCAACAAATATTAATTTGATAACCGAAGGGGTTGGGGAGAATGTGTCCTGTTCAGAGTGCTTAATCTTTTCAGGTGATTTGGCCAGTTTACCTGATCTAACACTGCAGTTGTGCTTGTATCTCCCTGTGTGCATGCTGGCATTTGGAAGCTGCAAGAGAGCTTGGACTGTGGCACATCCACCCTGCAGTTAGGGTGCAGACACTCCTGCAGGGCTCACTGAGAAAAACCACTAAGGTAACAGCCTGTGGTAGCCAAGGCACGAGTTGCAGTGTTACTGTGTACACCAAGACCAGAGTTTCCCATAACAGATGGGATAACTTTTTTCCATGAGCTGTATTTTAAAGTGGTGGCTCTAGGGCTGTATTGACTAGGCCATGGAGTCATTTTGCCTGCAGAGTGACTTCAGTTAAAAGTTTGATAAGGTAGTTATGTGAGAAACTGGCAGTTGTTGACTACTAGCCCCCAAATCTAGGGTCCTGCTGTTATAATGGATTTGGGTCTTCTGATCATGTTGCTCAGTTGCAGAATCCCCATATTTGTGTCATGGGGCTGACAGCACTGGGCTCACAAGAGAGAGGTCCAGAAATGGGTTTATTAAGTGACGTGCTTCTGGGCTCTCAGCCTGATACTGCTCTGTTGCGCTATGGTTTACTGGGCCCAAATCCATCACTTTCTGTTCTTAAAACAGTGATGATGTTTGTATTGGTTTTTTTTTCTCCCCACCATTCAGTATAGCAGCCCACAACTCAGATGGGATGAGGTTGGGCTCTAGATTTTCATATGTCCCTGCAGTGTTTGCCCTTTAGATGCAACCATGACAGCAGTCTAACTTTTGTGTGTGGGTGGTTTTTTTAATCCTTCTCACCTTATTCAGTGGCCTTTTTGGCTGTAGGGTGTTTTGTGGTAATAAGCAAACATAGTAACTTACATGAGGGTTTGAGTTGAGTGGGAGAACTGTCTGGGAACCAGTGAGTCAATGTAGCTTGAGGGAATGCGTGGTCTTTCACAGGTACGTGGAAAGAAAATATGATTAATATCCTGTTTTTGTGGAAGGTGAAATGCTACAGTAATTTGGCTTAAACCTTAGAATATTACTTTCATCCATCATTCCCAGTATATTGTTTTGGTAGGGCACAATTTAGAGTTTTGCTGATCTGTTCACTTAGTCTTGAGCTGTTTATGAAACTGTGTTACCAGGAAAGTAAAGGCATGGTGTATTGTGGGACACACAGATGTTAGGGCTACGATGACTAATATTGTGTATGTGCTTCTTACTTGTAATTCAGCAGTAGATCTGTGATGAACTGATCTGCAAGTGAAAGTGCCTGGCAATAGAGTTTACGTTTAGAGTTTGTCTTGATCAGACTCTTGGACCTGTCAGAGCTGCTTGCTTTGGTGCTGACACTTTCCTGAAGGATCAGTAATCACTGGAACTGTTTAGTAATGGTGTGCAGAAGAATCAGTTCCCTGGGAATAAAACTGCTCAAAAAAAAAAAAAAGCTTGTCATAGATTCTTCTTATACACTTTGGTAATGGATTTGATCAAAAAGCTTTTATTATCACTTCAAGTTTTAGTGGAAAACTCTGTGAGGAAGCACTAAAGCAAACTGCAGAAACAAGTGTAGAATCATGTTATGTGGAGGTCTAAGTTATACTAAAACCCAAGATGTGTTCTATTCAAGTACATGCTGGATCTTACTTAGTGTCCCTTTTCAAACAGCTGGGGATGTTCAGGGGTTGGTTGAAATCCATTTTCTGCAAATTGTCCCACTTAATCCCTTTCCTTTAGAATGCTGCCCCTTGCATTCCCTGCACATTCTCCCCACCTGTTTTTGATTTGTTCTTCCTGACATTTGCAAACGAAAGGAGGGACTCTTATTGATCCTTTCCTTCTTGCCCTTGGATTTATTCCAGGTTTCTTACTAGCACACTGTTCTGTTGAGCTCTTTCAAATCACTGGATCCAGTTAATAAAGATTTCTTGTTTAACCTCATCTGGATTTAACATCTTAATGCCTAAAACTTCCTTACACTGTCCCACTTGGTTGAAGCCACAGGCTCTCTGAATCCTAAACTGAGCTGTTGGCAAGTAAAACGGACACTTTGTGGGTTGAGGTATTGACTGTATTAATGTGACATATGTTCTGTGTGACCATGTAGCATCTAAGTAGATGTCTTTTTCTTTTTTTCCCCCCTCTGCTTTAGGTTCTGTAACTGATAAACCATCAAGCCAGGGTAATTCAGGAAGGAAAGGTGAGTGGAGTCCTGTGCTTCAGCAACTTGTTTTGTAATAGCAGCTGCTCAGCCAAGTCCTTTGAGATAACTCAGAACCTGGGTTCCTAACCAGCTCGGTGTGCAGGAGGTTTATGTGCCTTTAGACCTCCTCCTTCAGTAGGAGGAATAAGATGACTGTCTGCACCACCCTGTGGAGTAGAAAATGGTGTGCTCTGCTCCATGCTCATCAGCTGATATGTAATACAGGAAAGCAGATCTTCCCAAAGGGGCAGCTAGCACAGAATAACCTCTGCTTGTTCACTTGGAAGTTAACTACTGAGTGTTTCTCAGTAAAATTCCTGGAGATTAGGAAGGCTATCAATGACCAGTGCACTGGGAGTCAGGAGTGCCAATGTCATGGCTGCAGTTTTATATGCATTGAGAGGAGTTTCTTTTCTTAACAGAACATAAAGCCCTCTGGCCAGCTGGAGCAGCACTGGATTAAACCCTAGCTGTGCTTGGAAACCTCACTCTTTTGTGCATTAGGCATTGGTCCTCCTTCTTTACACTCCTTTCTTCAATCCTTGCCTTTCCTAAGCAAGGCACTAGATGTGTCATTGTTCTTCTCCTGTGTGTATTTGTAGCCCTTCTCTGTGTCCTCTGATTTGCATTCATTGAAATAATCTTGGGGGGGGTGATCACTGAAGCGTACGTTGATGAGCAGTCAAGTTTGTCTTTAGGCCTTCTCCACACCCTGATTTTTTTTTTCAACCCTTCTCCCTTCTAGTCCCCATTCAGAATCAACTTTTGAGTTTCTCTGCTTACTACAGGAAAACAGTGCGGAACGCATCCTTGCTCCTGCTGGTGAGGATGAAGGCTGTTTCCTGGGAGATGTTCCTGTTTTGATATCCAAAGCAGGATTTTTACTGCTGACTCTCAAAACCAATTATTCCTGATGCTTCAAAATGGAGGAAAATACCTGGATGCTAACAGTTTAATTTGAAGAGCAGCTTCCATACTGAGACTGTCAGTCTAGTCCTGAAAACACTTAACAGGAATTATAGGTTGCTATGTTCAGAGCAGTGATGCATTTTTGAGCATATCTGCTCTCCAGTCTATTGGTTGTGTATACTAGCTTAGGAAAAAGTAGGGAGAAGAAAGGTGCAGGAAAACTACTTAGTTAAGACTGAATATTGAAGCCTGCTGCTTATTTTAGATAAGGTTATGTCTCTGTAAACCCGTAATTATGTGTTAATGTATAATTGGCACATGAATGCATTGTTATCATTCTGTTAATGCAGTCAATGCTAGTCTAGCCTGAAGTCCAAGCGAATCAAGTAGTTCTTATAATCTGCATTGTTTTTGAGTGGGGGTTGTCTGCAGGCTTCCTACCTGAGTAGTCCTTGTCCTGGTTCCAATTCTTCTGGAATTGGAAGCAGCTGACTTAGGATTTCATAAGAAACAGGAGCAAAAGGAGAAAACATTTGAACTAGTTTTTTCTACTTCACTCCCTTTAACTCAGGCTGGAACATGCAAAAAAAGAGAACTGTAAATCAAATGAATGAATCTAAAATTTGTAATATAAATTGATTCTCCTTGGTGCTGCTTGTGGCATCCTGTTTCAAGAACGGTACACTTGGTCACGTGGCTGCAGAAACATCCTATGCAGTAGCTGTTGTCGTGGCTTGGGTCAGCAGACCCAAACCAGGGCAGCTGTTCAAGAAAAGAAAACTGTTTTTTGGGCCAGCATGCTTCAAGCAATCATGTAAACTTTCTGTCCCCTCCAATTCTGACTCTGTTCATATCTGTTGGAAGCCCCCACACAAGTCACTTTGGCCTTTCTCCATCATGTTAGAAAAATACTTGTAAGCAATTATTAAATAGGTCTTTTAAAATCAAGAGGGCTTTTAGAAGCTGAAATAATTTGGTTTAAAATTTGATGGACTTAGCATTACTTTTTCAGCTAGTGATGAATGCCTAATCTAAAAATGAATTTGGCTTTTTTATCAGTGTTTTTTCTTAACTTAATTACCTTGATTCGGGTCCTGTTGTAAGGAAGTTGGAACCAAGAACAGCCTGGCTTCCTTGAAGCAAGGCGGTTGCTGGAGATCTGGCTTCTCTAAAGACTGGTGGCTAGCCAGCATGCATATAACCATCCGTTCTAGCTGAGTGTTCAGACTCTTTCTGCAAAGGTTGCCCTTTACAAGAAGACAAAAAGGGCAGGATGAGGAGGAGTCCAGCAGGAACTGGGTCAGTGATGACCTTTCTGTTAGAGGCACATCTTGGAAACTTCTGACACCGCTTTGGGCAACTGTCATCTGACTCAGGAGCTTTTGAATTTTTCCCATTGCACAGCAGACTCCTCTCTCCATTGCTGGATGAGGGTCTCTGAGTCAGAGCATTATCTGGCACAGAATAGGTGCTCTCAGGAGGAAAAGGAATAGCAAAGACTCGCAAAAGTGATTTCTTTTGTCCATTCATACAGGAATGAAAAATATGGAGCTAATAAACTTTGTGTGATGCTGGTGCCTTTCAAGTCTTCAGGGCAAAATAGCTTTTTGGATGGAGGCTGCTCTGCCTTGGAAATGGTGCAGATGGGTAGGCTTAAGCTGCTGGGTAATAGATGAAGAATTTACTAGCCTATTAGCTCTCCTTTAGAAGAGACAAATTAATGTTGGAAGAGGAAAAAGGCTGGTTACCGGTAATAACTCTTTCTCCAAATGTTTTTGCCTCTTTTTCATCCTGTTTAGCCCTAATTTCTGGGGGTCAATAGGTATGATGAAGTTACCAGAAGATGTGAAGTAACATGCAATTCCACTCACAGGCGCTCTCAGTACTGATGAAAAGAAAATGAAATGGCTTTATGGTCGCATGGCTTGGCATGTAGTTCCAGAAGTGGCTCTCTGAAGCTTTCTGCAGAGAACAGGCAAGAGTGCTGGCAAGAAACCCTTTGTATTTTTACATCCCATGCTCTAGTTGCCCATGTTTACATTGCTGCTATTGCTGTATGATGCAATACCAGTTACTCATACAATTTTCCCTGTAAGGTAATTCAAATTAAATTGGCACCAGACTTAAAACTTTAAAATAGGACATATTGATTTGTTCTGTATCTGAGAAGTGCTCTGTTGCTGGAAGGCAGAGCAGACCTGGGCCTGGGGAGATGGAGGCATGAGGTGGAATGGAACCCAGGTTTTCCAGGACATGCTGAGTGTTTGGACTTTGCAGCTCAGACATTTACCACTGTTCTTTCTGTGCTCAATTCAGCCTGCGAGTGAAGAACAAGTTTCCAGGACCTCTGTTAGGGAATGCAGTTATTCTTGAGTGGAATTAGAATATCCAGAACCTGCAGATTTCTGTTGCTGTCTGTTCCTTATTCCAGCTTGGGACTTGTACAAACCTTTCTCATAAGGAGCTTCTTGCACTAATTTACTCCAGTTGCTGCTTAGTTTGAAAGGCCTGAGAGACTTGGAAGATGCATGATGTCCCCTAGAGGGCTGGACCTCCCCCCCTCTCCCACTGGGAGGTTGTTAATGTTTTAAGAAGCAGTGAAAGGCAGCCTTGGAGCCAATATGACTGGATTTCTTCCCTGCCTAAAGAATGCAGAATGTTCCTTTCCAGCTAAAGGGAAATTATGCCACACATTTGAAATAAAACAAGCAAACACGAAACAAAACAAAACTTTACTTTATCTGAGGAATGATAGGGCTTTAGGAGCTCAAAGCTTTTGGCCTATTGCAGCCATGAGTAGTGTCTTTTGCAGTCACCAAGCAGGTTTTAAAAAGTAGGCTGGTCAGGAGACAGGGATGTAAAAAGCAGCCATGTAATTTCTTATCTCTATAAAGTCACTTGGTCTTCCTTCTTAAAACTGGAAACTGAATTAAACTTGGAGAGATTGGAAATGAGTGAAGAAGAAAAATCTAAGTGGGGATACTGGTTCATTAGTACTTGTTAATTGTTCTGGACACGGTGTGAGAGGTGTTGGTACCATTTTTAAATCAACTGAACGAAGGAAATACAAAAGGAGGCTTGGTTCTATAATCTGGCATTAAAAGGTGATGCAAGTACAGGGTAAATATGGGCTGGATAAACTGTCAGTGCCAGTCATAGTCTTGAGTGGTATGAACTCCCTTTTTCTTTCACGAAGTCTCTAGTAGTGCATGAAGTTCCAGGCCTGTTTTGACTCGCTTTGTTTCCCTGTTGCAGAAGCTAGCAATAGCATCTGCAATTCCCTGAACCTGGGACGGGTACAGTGATGTTGGTGAAATGTAAGCTCTGATGGCCCCACAGAAGGCAAAGCCTGGGTTGAGCTCATTTTACACTTAATGTCTTGCATGTAGACATGACTCTTGCATGGAGCTGCAAAAAGCTTTGCCGAATGAGTTTGCAAACACGGAAGCAGTTTGGGGAACTCAAAGGTGAACAACTTAAAATTCCTGTCAATTAAACATCTAGAATTGGCTTCCTTTTTGTGGGCTTAACTGCGAGAAATGGGCTTAAAGGCAGGCTTCATTGCAGAGAAATTCTCTGCTGCAATTGTGGGCAAATTGGCCCATCCTGTGGCTCTCTTCCTGCTGGTTTCCAAGAGTCTCACCTCTAGAAAATGTTAATGGCCTAGTTGTGCAGCCAGTAGACTGAGCAATTTGAATCACTAATGAGTCATTAGCCTGAGTCAGTAATTAGACTGAGCAGTAAAGGGTGAATGCTCTCCTCAGGCAAACCCAAGTGGAGGACAGCTTGTGCTGATGTAAATAAATGGAACTATTTGTACATGGAGACCTGGAAGCTTTGGCTGCTGGTGGTAAGAAGTCAGGTGCAGCTGGCACTAATTCACCTGCTGCCTGCTTGCAGGGAAGGGAGCATGCTGCCTCCACAATGGTTAGTATGTGTCTCAGAAGACAGATAATATCTTGACAAGAATGTAAAGTTGAAAGGTGACCAAAACCTGAGACTAGAACTTTGGTCTTTACCTTCTCCAGTTCGTTCTGGATTCAGCAGGGTACTGATCAAATCTGAAACAGAGCTGTGCTATTACACAAACCAAGCTTCAAGTGCCCAATTATTCCAATCTCTCCAACTTCATAAATACTGCAAAAATGCTCTGTGATGCCTTTAGCAGCTTGTAGAGGATACAGGAAAGATGGAGAAATATTATATGGCCTTCATCAATAAGGTGAAAGAAATAAAAGTTTACCGGGGCAGTATGGAGTCAAGTGATGGTTCTAGCTGGTGAACACCATCTTATGATGTTCTTGCAGAACATAAGCAGGTATTATGTCTGCAGTGCTACCCAAACAATTCTTCTGGATCCCTTATATTACGTATTTATTTTTAAATAAAAAATATAGTAGTTTGTAAGTCTGGGTGAAGGAGAATTTTTTTCATGCAAAAATTGCTTTCTGAACTGTTTAGCTTTGTCACAGAATATTCCTAGACCAGGGCTGACATGTTTCTGTCAGGTCTTTTCTGGGTAAAATATACACATGTACACAAAGGGTGCACATACAACTTGATGCTTCTGGACAGAGCTGCATGTGTAGTGTAGCTGTGGGGGAAGTCAGACTGTGCTAAGCATATAGAATAAGGCTGCTTCTTAAAAGCAGCAGATTTGCTCTGTGTGTGCTATGTGAGTGCTCCAAGTTCTCTGGATGTGCAAAAGCTTGATTTGTCCTACCACGCGCTGATGGTGACAGTTTCTCAGTCTACCCTGATAAAATTTAACAGAGGGCAGGAAGTCATCTCTGGGAGAAACATGAAGGTGTGCTACTTTTCATGAAACTGGGATAAAAACTTGGGTGACTAAGAAGTAAACTGGGAGAGATTAGTGCAACAAGAACACCATCCTGCAAAGGCGTGAGCGGGCTGTGAATAAAAAATTCTGTAGATTCGTAGTACATAAGATTTTGGTTAGCTCATATTTATATTTCTGAGTAAACTTAGTGATGGAATTGACGTTTACTTCTCTATTATAAAAATGGTTCTGTAAAAAATACCATTACTTTAATCAGTAGGTTTGCCAGTTCGTAGAGAGTCAGAATTCTGCTTGGTTCCTATTGCTATCCCTAGATTGTACATAATCTACAAAACTGTTTATTAAATTCCAGTTAAATGTAATTGTAGAAAGCAAGTGAATTTCACAGGTATGGCAGATTGTAGTTGGCCAGTATTGCAGATTTTATAAGATAGAGAGAACCCAGCTTTTGGCTGGGAGTTGTGATCAATTTTCTAGGCATTCCTGCGTCAGCAGGGGAGTTGGACTAGATGATCTCTAGAGGTCCCTTCCAACTCTGAAAATTCCGTGATTCCGTGATTTTTGTGAGAACACAGGAATGTAATTTTACAATACTGTGTATACTGGATCACTTTTCCAGAGTAGAGCAATGTTCTAAAACACTTAAATATATCTCATAAATCAAACAGATTTTTGAAATATTAAGGTCTACAAGAAAAATTCAACCTCAAATTTGGTACATAAACAGTAGAATTAGAAACAATCCTTTCGGGTCCCCACATCACTGACTTGTCTGAAATTGTTTAGTTTTCATCAAGACATTTTTTGTGGGCCACAGAACATATGTATCAAATTTGAGGCTGAAGAAAGTTTCATTGGCAAGTTTAAGAAGGCAAATTTTGTTTTAAAGTATATTTTGTTTGATATAATGCAAGAATTCTGCTTTCATCTATTAAGCAACAGTTCTAATCGGTAGGTTAGTCTATATAATATGACTTAATAAAACTGTAGTTTACAAGTGTTATTATAGCAATCTACAGTCTACTCATGTCTGTAATGTCTTAAGGACAGCTGTAAAGGTTTTTAAATGATTAAGTCATAGTATTGAGCAGCCTGGTGAGTAGATCTAATAAGCAGACTAACAATTGATTAAGCAACATCTGTTAAGGTATTATTAACTGTTTATGTGCTATACATGGATTTCTGGTGTCTGACCAATTACAGCTTGCAGAGAAATGGAATAGTTCTGGGGTCTGTGGGTTGTTTTTGTCGTTTAAATACCTCATAGTTATGTGGCCTCAACACCTTTTCTTTTTTAAAGAGTAGTTAAAAAAAATTCTTCCCAAGCTCTTTCAGTGTCTGGATCAGCATGCCAAGATGTTATACTATTTACACTATGTATTTCTCTAGATCCTTTAAAACAGCATCATTATAACTTTGAAATTAATAGTCCTGGACTTCCTGTCTTCTGTAGCTGTCTCTTAAAAACAGACCTGAGGATAAATTTGAGAAATTGCTGGGTTTACAGATAAGTGAAGCTAGAAGTTATTTTCTTGTACCAGCCCTTCATGACCCTATTTTATTTGAGTATTCGCATCCTGCGGAAGAATCTAGACATCTGAACGTTAGCGTTGTTTTCTTTCAAATCAATGTAATGCACCAGGAAATGTTGTGGGTGCAGGGGTTTGGTTGAGGGAAGTACTGGAAGTACTTTCCTTTTAACTCCTTTGCCCCATGAGCTCTGTCAAGGTTTTCTGTAAGTGAGATAAACTATGAAATTGTGATGGGAAAGCTTGAACGCATGCAGAGCATGTGTGCTTGTAAGTAAGGCAGGGGGAAGCTGGAGAGGCAACCATAATGTTTGTTCAAGTTCCGGAGATGGCATCTATGGGAATTAAAACTTCTTTAGCAGATCTAGGTGGAATAATAGCTTCCCTCCACACGCTCATCTGGGTTTTTGTTTTATGTTGACAGCAAGGGAGATGTATTGCAAAATGCTTTGATAAAGGCGAGTGATGGGAGAAGTCTTCCTGACAGACTTACTTTCTCTGAGCTGTGTCCGTGTCTTTTCTAACATGTCACTGTGCTCAGCTTGGTGCTCAGATTCTGATGGGACCTTTGATTGCTGGAGCAAAGCAATTCAAAACTGTAGCTACTTGACAGGTTTCATCTTGATTGTTCAGCTTCTCACAAATACACCTCTAAATGGTGATGGTTCTTAAGATCAGTTGTCTTGGGCTCCTTTTGAACAGTCATTCTGTAGATGTCTGGCAGTCTGTGACTTTGAGGAATGACCCTCCTCCTCTTAAAATATTTTAATTTTGAGAATGTGGTGTCACTTGTACCCTGTGTACATTTTTGAAATGTGCTTTGTTCCATAAGTACAGATTTCCTTCTGAAGCACATTAGATTCTTTGGAGGTCCTTCCAGCACTACTCAGTTACCCAGCCTATCTGTCCTCCCTTCATTCTTCTCCATTCCTTCCCTCATATAGAAAAACTATTCCTTCAGTTTCATAATCAAATACAAAAACTCCTTTAGACTAAATTCAGATCCTGGGGTGAACTAACTGGAACAATATAGTTAGAGAGCAGAGTTGTGCTCACTCACTAAAGCTCTGAACCTCTATTCTTAATGATCCTGGGGGGGAAAAACATGCAGAAACAAGTGGTGAAAAAAAACCAGTTAGTTTTCTCCCCTTTCTCTCATTTGCACATGCAATACAGACGTAGCAGCGAGGTATCCATTCTCTTTGCCTGCGAGGAAATGAAAAGGCATATTGTGAGCTCAAGACTAGTCTGGTTGTCAGCCAGGAATTAGCCCTTTAAAGGAGAAAGGGAGAGGGGCTGGCAAGAGAAGAGGCTGGGCAGGGGGAAGGGGGAGCTGGAAGAGGGAAAGTATACTTTGAGATAGGTTCAATGCACATGGCTAGAGATGGAAGGGGTCTTGTGCTTCCTCAGCATGCAGGTGTCGGGACAAAGGCAGGGAGCTTGTGTTCTTACACACCAGCATGTGTCTGGGGGAGCAGGGTCAAAAATTTAGACTATTTACTTAATCCCTTAGAAAGGCTTTTTTCTCTTCTGTTTTCTTTTTGTGTTTAACAGACTGCTTTACAGGGGACACGTGTGGTAATTAACACATGCAGCTGTAGGGCTTCAGCCATATGTCTGAATTTCAAATGGCCATTGATCTGGGAAATTTGTTACCATCTCCACCCCCCACTTATAGGCCATATTCCTTGAAGATGTGGGGGAATTTATAGAGTCTTTACCTTGAAGAGACCAGAGCTGGAAGGAGAGATATGAAAGGGAATGTGTGTGATGTTGGGGAGAAAGGGAAGAGAGATTGTGATTCTTACCTTAGACTGCTTTGCAGAACAAGTAAAAAAAAAGAAAATAAATAAATAAATGATTGTTATGCAAGCTTCATGTGACTAATGATTAGATCCCTACCTTTGGGAATGTTTTAGAAGCTACCCAAAATATAAGGTGGCCTGGGGCAGGGGGCATGAAGGGTGATTGGAATCTCACAATGTCCTTGTGGGCTTTTCAGATGCGGTCCCCTTTCCACAGCTGCAGGTATCTGGCCTCTTACACAGCCTAGAAGTGGCAAGGTGGAGTTGATTGTGGACTCTGAGCAGCCTTTCTGGAGAGGTAGTCAAGGAGGGGGGTGGGGGGGAACAGAGAATACTTCACATCAAAGCAGAGGCTTCTGAAAGGAGACATGATATATTGTAGGTAGAATCAAACCAGAGAG
Source organism: Burhinus oedicnemus (assembly GCA_008921705.1). Lineage (NCBI taxonomy): Eukaryota > Metazoa > Chordata > Aves > Charadriiformes > Burhinidae > Burhinus > Burhinus oedicnemus. The sequence goes on along the minus strand of VFFE01004741.1, from coordinate 66,598 downwards.
GCTAAACTAAACAATCATATGGTGGTTGTCGCTTTTGCCAACTGTGATCAGGCAGCTGTTGACAGTGCTATAGAGCTTTTGGCAAACTTCTCTCCAAGTTTGGGGCTATGTCAAGTGCTAAAGTCTTGCTCTGAGATGTGGTGTCTTAAGTGAAATATTTCTTTGTGCAGAAACTTTTTTGCTCCCTGTTTTATTTCAAAAGTCACTGAAGGCGGTGAGCCAAATAGAAGATGGTTCAAAACTAAAATACTGTGGTTTAAAATCCTGCAGTATCTATCATACTTCTAGTGCTTATAGGGTGAGATAAAAATGTATTCTTCTACCAAGTAGGAAGCCATAAAAAAAGTAAGCCCCTCTTCCTTTGCATCTTCCGCTTCCCCTCCTTCTTGGGGAGAAGCTATTGCTGATTCCTTGATCTTGTCACTCACTCTACAGTTTTAAGTAAGACTGACACTTTGGAGGTGTTTCTGCTCTGGGGGGAAAAAACAAACATTCCTGGTAGTGTGTACTCCAACCCTTGCTGAAGGGGGACTGTGATTTACCCAGCCCTTATAATATTGCTGCTCTGTTTTTAATGTGTTCTGCCTGTCCTCTTCACTTCCCTGGTGAAGCTTAGTGCCAGGACTGTCTGGAGCAGCCACGTACTGTACTGCGTCTTCTGACTTGCTTCCCTTTTCTCCCTTTATTACTATGGACAGTGCTCCTTCTTGGGACAAGATGGCCTAACATCCCTTCTGTGGATTGGCATAACCTTTTCCAAATAATTTGGTTGTAGCCTATATTGATAGGCACTTGGATACAACTTCTGTTACACAGATGCAGGGCCTAATTCTTCTTTATTCAGTGTTTATTACAACTGTTTTATTTCCATTTAACTCTTTATCTCCCTCAAGAATAAGGTTATTCCTGTTCTTCCTCTCTTCATTACCTTGATCCATTTCCCTAGAGAAAAAGGGAGGTGCTGGATTTACAGCCATATAATTGCTGGGTTGCATTTACCACAGCAAGGCTTTTCTACGCCAGTTGACCGATGAAGGCATCTGCTGGTCAAAATAGGCGTTGGAGACTCAGTTTTGAAACTTAGTGCCATCCCCACAGCCGGCTGCCGTTGTCCATTAGGAAATATGCCAAGATTCTGCATCAAGCATCAGGTAGTTATGATTTTTTGGTAGCAGGTAGTTTTTGAGGCTATGTGTTATGACCAGTCCCAAAAGCCATCCAATCCCCTTGGTTCTTTTAGCTCTCCCTCTATTTCTCCTTGGGTATGTGTAACAGTAGGGGGATGACGGTAGACTTTTGAAGTACAGCTGAGTCAGCAGCTGAATGAAAAATATTCTTTACTTCAATAGGGAGCCTCTTTCTGCAGCCTATGAGAGTTCCTGAGGTTGCAAGGTATTCCGATAGCCCTCCCGTGTGCCGTTGTAGCTGAGCTTTTTATGCCACTGAAATTGCTGCTGGTATGTAAGGAAAATAGCCGTGCTCAGTGGTGGTTGCAGGTTCTCATTTTAGCCATGTAGAATATTGCTAGAAGCTGTGAAACATCAGTCTCCTAGGACAGGCAGGCTGTGATCCTGTCGGAGAACTTACCAGATGACTGAAGCAGAGCCTGGAAACTGAGCTGAGGCTCTGAGCTCTGCTCCACTTTTCAACAAGTAATTGAGCTAGTGTTTTTTTAACCATGCTCATGCGGCTGGTGAGGATGGGCTTGCAGCTGGTATGCTGCAAAATGCTATGTTCTGAAATTATCTGCTGTGAAATAAACAGGTTTACATGTAAATGTATGGCATTTACATGTAGCGTTTCTAGGCAAGCTGTACAATGGGGCCAATGGACTCCAGGCCATAGAGGGATTTTAGTGTTGTCCCTGCTGCTGCCTGGCTGATTTCATGAGGTATATGAAAAATACAAAGGAGGATAAATTCGGACACTGTGGGATTGAGAATATGCTTGTTTTTCAAGATGAAAGTATTGCATAGTTTTATACAGTCATTAAGAAATGTTTTTTTATTATTATCTCAGCAGGGTGGCAAGAAAAGCAGCAGGATAGAAAAGATGCAGCAATACCAGTGAAATACTGCCTTCTTCCAAAGAATTATGACACTTTGTCTATGAGGGAAGGGAGGAACTCATCTCAAAGGGAGAAATGGTCAAATCTGATACAGTGGAAATTGTAGATTAACAAAAATGACTTACATTTTAGCAGCTCCCTCAGGAGCCTTTGAGTGGATGATAAGCAGGTTCTTTTAATTTTTTTCCTTTTTTCCTTTTTTTTTTTTCCTCCTGGTGGTTTGAGTCACTCTAGAATGAATTGAAGGTTTTGACTTAAATCAAGACAATTAAAAACATTGCCAAGCTAGATGCCATTCTCTTTGGGGAAGGGACATAACTGGAGGAGTTAAGGCTTGGTTCTATAGGTCAGAGCTGATGATAGAGTATATTTCTAAGTCACAGAAAGCCATGTGATTTCTGTCTAGCTTCACAAATGAAACTGCTGTGGGGAGTGTTGGGGGAGGGTGGGATTAACTAGTCTCTGAAGATGATGGGGAGACAGGGGGACATGCCTTCAGAGTTTGAGAGTGATTCCGCATCGATCAAAATAAAGCTTTTTGTGCAACTCTACACTGGAGATGATCTCAAACTACCTTTACCTTTATTACCTGCTGCTTCTTTTTAGCACATAAGGTTCAAATCTGGCCTTGGGCATTTATTTTCCCATTACTTCCAAATCTTTGAAGAGACCTGTTTTGCCTTTTGGCTAAGAATTTGGCTGTGTAGTCTGAAAACTGTAAAACTGCATAAGGTAAACCTGTGCGCAATGACAGGTCTTCTCCATCCAGGCTTCCTTGCATTTGATCTTAGAAATGCTCTGTTAACCAAACTGAAATCCGATCATCTGCTGCTCTGCCCCTCTCTTAAGGACAAATTGATTTGATAGAAAAGATGATCTATGTGTTGGACTTTGGCCCAAAAAATGAACTGAAAATTCTAGTTAAGTTCAAAACAGGACTGTGTGCATATTCCTTGTTCTGAATTACTTCTGTATTCAGGCTACTTGAGAGATACTGCTACTTTTGTCCAAAACTCCAAGCCTGCAAAATTGGTTAAGACTGCAGTTTACTGCTCACAATTTGGAGGGAAACAGGCTGAAACCCAAGAAATCCTATTTCACAGGTTTCATGGTTTTGAACATCTCATTTATTACTTGCTAGAACGAAAGAGAGATCACAAATTTGTGGCTCCCTGCTGTCCTCCCAAATTAGTTGATAGCACTATAGTTGGGATCTTAGCTTGAGAAAGGGGAGAGCAAAAGGTGGGTCTCAACTTTGAATTAGGTGTGTGCTTTAAATGCTGGCTTTGCTTATTTTAAGGTTCTTGCTTTGTCTTCTGCTTGGAAGCATGCCTGTATACCTGAGGACAACTATTATTTGGAATACTACATTTCTGAGTGGGTTAAAACAACAACTTTTCACAAATACTGAAGCAACTTTAGGTCACTAGAAGGTTCACAACCAGCTGAGCTTAATTCTGAGCCTTCATGGCTGCTGCTTGTTCCTAGAATAACATGTATGTCTCTCTCTGCATTGGCACAAAAATCCGTAAGAATTTTGCCATGAAAATGGTAAAGTACAGTGGCTTAGTTTTCAGCCGCATTGTTCTCCATGCAGCAGTACTAGGAAGATTTTTTTTTTTCTCCCCAGGAATGTTTGCATAACTTATAGAACTGATTCAGGTATTTAAGTGGTAATTACCATAGGGCTTGGTTCAACCTGCAAAGTTCAAATCTGAATCTGGATCTGAACTTTCCCAGAGGCAGGGGGTGTGTTTGGACATTGTGTTGGTTTGACCTATTATAGTGGAAGCTCTGAAATGCAGGTCCAGATGTGGACTGGGATTCTGTATCTTCCCAAGTATGATACATTCAGGGCCACTTGTTTTGTTTAAACTGATTCCTGTTAAATGATACACAATTGAAATAATATAAAACTGGATCTCATTTTGGGGAAGGTGTCTACAGCATTGTGTCTGAAGGGTAGTATCTTGCTGTGCCTTTATTTTTTGAAAGAAGCTGTTTGAATGCTACAAAGAATGAGAAGGTTTTGTTTTGGCTAATTACTGTAGAAGTACCTTGAGAACTTAAGCAGTAAATGAGGACTTTAGATTTCAGAAAGATCCTATCTGAATCTTGGGATTCAACAGTTTTAATAGCAATGCTCTAGTCTCTGGGATTCTGTGGCTTTAATACAGAGTGCTGCTCCAGACCCCTTTTGACACGTTTTCCTTTGAAGGCCCAGGCCCAGGAAGAGGGAGCTCTTTGTTTTCAGGCAGAATAAACTCATTGTACACCCAGACAATTAACTCTTCAATCGACTTGCCAGCCTCTGTAAAGCACTCCGGTCCCCTCTCCATCTCCAGTTCTATTCAGACACTTAAGCACACCCATGTTTTTTGTTTATTATTCTGAAAAAGTCCTTCACAAGAATAGTAGAAGCGGATCAACATTGTCCTCCCAGCAGCATTTATCTCCGCCTGGCAGTGAATCTGTCAATCAGAAATCAAAAAGCCAAACAGAGGAGGCTTTGAATTGTGTCACTGGGGTCAGAGTTACTTCCAGCTGTCTGTACGTGGGATAGGCTTTCTTGCAGGGCAAGGAATTGTGCTGCCATACAAATGCAGTGACTACATTGGACCACAAAGTCCTCGGGGCTTGAGTGGCTTTTTCATATTGTTGCACCTGCAAGGGAGATGTGAGGAGGAAGCGGGGGGAACTAATGCCTTCCAGAAGGCGCAGGGGAAGGCTCCTCTCCTATCTGGATGATGCCTGGAATGCAGTGTTGAAGTAAACGCTGCCTGCGTCTGTACTGCATTCAGGATAGTTGAAGTAAGGAAGGGAAAAATCACTGCAGTGACGGTGCAAGTCAACCTTTGCAGTTAAGAGCTTCGTAAGCCATGCAGAGGCCTTTCGTGTTCAGCACTTAGGCACACTTTCACCTTTTTAAGCAAAACTTTTCTGCTTTTTTGGTCTATGTCCAAGTGTTTGTGGGTTGTTATATCCAAAGGGAGCACATTGTTGCCGTTTCTTAAAATGAAGGCAATAAAGAGTGAGAACTTGCTTTTGCTGATTTGGTTTAAAAAGTTGAGGTTTTTTCTTAACAGCTGTGGGATCTTCATGCATAGAAGTGGTTGGACTTGATCGTAAAGGTCTTTTTCAACCTAAATGATTCTATGGAAAGGGGTGTGAAAACCTGGCAGGAAAGTCTGTTTGCACTGGTGCATTTCCATTTCAGCTGCTTGGGAAGAAATTATCTTGATTTAGCTGGATTGTAAGAATTTCACATTTTTTTGGCATGGGTGCCAAAAAATTTATGCATTTATATTGGCGCTATATGTCTGCATAAAAGTTGCGTAGACTATTAAATTAATTGACTTGCTGAAACTGTTTCACTTGATGTAGGGAAGGATTGTGATTAAGGCAACGATTTGCTCCACCCATACAATACTGGAAGGGACATGTGTTTTTGTGTAAGACCCCATCTAGTGCAAACACAGATTTTTGTCTTTTTTTAATATGTAAAATAACACCCCCAAGCCTGGGAGTAATACACAGAAATGTCAAAAATGTAAAATTGCATCTTGAAGATCCAGGAACTGCACAGATCCAGGGAGCTTGAGTTGACCTGGCAGGTCTTTGTTGCGTCTGACCAGAGTAAGTAAAGCCACAGAAAGGTGTATGTATGACTTAAGTCCCTCAGGAGTACTTGAGTCTAGGAAAGCTCTTCTCCCTTCCCATTGATTTGACAGACTCACTAAAGGTAGACTTTGCTACATGGAACAAGATGTGCTAAGAATTCACTCATTGTCCTGGCTATCTGTACTTGAAGTTTCCTATTTAGCTTCAGCTATAATGGTTCACTCAAAACCAGATGATGCTACGTGAAGGAATCACTTGACAGTGGACAAAGGCTGCCTCCTCCCACAGCAGAGCTATGTACTTAAAATTGTCATCCTCTTATTCTGTCAGGCTTACTTGAAGTCTGGGAACCTTGATGTTCAAGCCGTAGACTTATGAAAAAGACTAGATTTTGTACAAGGCCTGAAAGGTTGACCCCGTAAACACTAGCACTCTTCAAAATGGTAGAAATGTTTAGAGTGTCTCATGGATTCCAGTGATAACACAAAGGTGATGTACTGAAGGTTGATGTTGCTTAGGAAGAGTATAGATCTTAGTCTGTTAATGTGGTGATGCAAGTATACAGCTGACTTTTGCAGTGGGTATATTTTCCTGGGTAGGAGATGTGATATGGAAGGTTAATTCTGTCACCTAACTTTCCCCTTTCTTCAGCTTCCATTAGGTGGCTGGAGGCAAGAGCAGTGATTCACAGCAGCAGGCAGTTACTTCACATTTTTCCATAGTAAGTTATGTTTTTTCTGTGTCTGGAAGTTTACTTTTCCCCAGACATAACTCGAGTTGCTCATGGCCTCAGTGCCTGTTGTTCAGAGTAAAATGATCACTTTAACAGTAGTTTTTTGCATGAACTGAATCCCTTTGTCCTTCAACCCCAGTGTACACTGCATTCATTCCAGATGTGGATGCTTGCTAGATATTCTGCAAGGATAAGGGTAAGGGAGAGGAGTCCTAGTGGGGGCATAAAGAGTTTGTGCCCACCACTAGCAATAGATCTGAGTTATTGTCAGGCTAACACAACAAAAACTGTTCTTAAGCTTATGAGCTGCTGACAGTGGTAGTGCAAGTGGGCTTCTGTTTATAGCCATAGTATCTTAAAATGAAAATGTCTTAGTGCAAGTTGTTTGGACCTGCCTGTTTCACTATTACCAGTGACAAGATAAAAATACCATTTTTAAGTTGACACCAGTTCAGACAGAAAAATCAGTTCAACTTTTGCAGGTGTACCCTAGGAAACAGACTTAGTGGAAAGGAGTTTTATGGCTTTAAAACTATGTCCCATCAGAGGTATTCTGTTGAGTGATGCTGTCTGTATTCAGTGGTTGTCTTGGAAAAATATAGTGGGTATTCATGCTGGGTTGTAAAACATGGAAGAGAAGTATGCCAATGCACTCTTCATCAAAGCTCCTAGAATATTCTGCAGCCAAGGGAAACTATCTTTGGTTCTGCTGGACGTGAGTTCCTGACCTGGAAACACTGCTGTCTAGAGGGATTAGAAAGCACTTACTTAACCTCTTTGATCTGTTTGTGACATGATCTGCATGAAGAACTATTGCAGTTACACGCCTTTTTTAAAGTGTGGGATTTAATAGCTTTTTGAAGAAAGGACTAGATTATACTTGATGAACATATTTCATGACCTTTGGCTCCAAAATAACAATATCCTGTACATCTCGTATAATATCATAGGAGACCCTAGGTCTCTGAAATAGCTTGGTTTTTCTGTTCTATGTTAAAATGCTTCTTTAAGGAATACAAAATGTTTGTTTGAAAATTTCAGGTATGTAAAATAGAACTTATTCCTTGTTTACCAGGAGGAAACAGGCCAGTGGAACAAATGTTCAGTGTGATGAATGGTGTATTGAGCGAAAGGAAAAATCAAATGAGAGTAGACAAGTATTAGGGTTGTTCTTCTGCCCAAAGGGAATGGCAGCGAAACTCTTTGCCATAAGCTAATTTGAAACACTGAGACCTACTAAGAATTCTTTAGTTTAAGAAATAGATTTGGTAGTTTCAGAGTAAGAAGCTGGCAGCTGAGAAGTGAGCATGGTGTTTTTAATAAAGTGCAATTTTTGTCTTTTATGTGACTATTTCATGACCTTTAAACAAAATTAAAAGCAGGGATATTTCTGATTTTTTGAAATATGGTGAATATAATTACAGGACTCTTGTCTATTGCACTTTCTTGTGTGTGATGAAAGAACTATACTTGCTGAACAATAGGGGAGTAATTATACTTCCATCTATTTGCAAAAACCTTAACACTGTACTTGGTTCCGCTACAGTGTGGACTTTGTGAGAACGTGGCCTTAGACTCGGTGAGGAAATGATTGTGTAGCTCACAGCCATTTTACTGAGATGATATTAAAAACAAAATGCACTTCAAAGGTTAGTTTGGTATTTTTATTTGCTGCATTTATTCTGTCACTTCAGTAGCTTAATGGCTAACTTTATACAAAAACTGCTACAAAATTCTTTCTTTAAGAAGAATGTATTTCCTGAATTGTAATTGCTACTGTCTCTGTCACGCACACGAGTCTAAAAGAAACCCCCTGAACCTGAAGCATCCCAAGTTCTGCCAAAGTTCACATAATGGTTTGGATAAAAAGTGTTGTGGCTCAGACCCACTTCTAATTTTTCTCCGTTGTTGGCTTCTGGGTTGCTGCTTTAAATCTGAAAAGCAATTCTGTAATTACTTGGTGTAGAAGCATTCATGAGAACAATTATCATGCTGGTAATTTTTTTTGCTCTAACTTTATATAAAAAGAATTATTCACCTTTCCACTTGTTCTATGAGTATCTTCTGCAGTTTTGGGTTGTTTTCTTGATCTGTAAAGCCAGTCATGCTGACTACATGCTGTTCAGTGCTTCATTAGTGTGAAGTGTCATCCTAAATAAATAAAATGTCATAGCTGTGGTTTCTGGGATCTTGTGGAAGCAGAGCAGCCTGTTCTGACAAAAAAGTAAAGATCAACGATTTATTTTTACCCAGTGATTTCTTTAAAGGGCAAAATCTTCCTTCTTGTAAATTAAGCAAAATTTGGGAATTTTTTCCAAGAAATCAGCTGCCCTAACTTTTAAAGAAAAGTACTGCTCGTCCATATTACTGGTAATACCCAATAACAGGAAAACTCAGAACAAGAATTGGCTGAGGAATGGCAAGTATTTTTTCTTCCAAATATTTTTTGCTATGCTGATAATTAAGCATAAAAACAAATACATTGATCAAGAGTGGAAAATGACAACAGGATCTCTTGCTTGTTTTTGTCAACCTCATTTACTTCAGTGGATCTCTGAGGTTGAAATGAAATTACCAGCACCTTTTTTCTTTCTGTGAATTAGATTGCTTTCTGTGGAAATGCATGAAATTAATGATCTGTGGAAGAGGTCGGGCTTTTGCTCACTCTATAAAACTACAAATACAGGTATTGGTGGAAAAATAGTTTACAAGCCTGTTTTCCATCTCTGCCTTCAATGGTCTTTTATTTTTTTTTAACTGGAACCAATATAAGAAAGGCTGAGGACAGTTACTGCTACTTCTAGGAAAGGCTGTCCCATGCATCTTTCCTCCATAGGGCTTCTGCCCTGTGTATCTGATACAGCTGTGGAGACAGTGGCAAGCCTGGCTTTTCTGGCATAGACTTCTTCATCCAGCTGATTTTTGCTGTGCAACTTTCCATTTTAGGTTATTGCCAACTTTGCTAATGCCAAGTGTCATCTTTGTCCATAATATATGCAAAAATAATAGTTACAAATTGTAAGTTTTTAAAGCCACTGTATTCCAAAAAGGAGAAAAAAAATTAAGCAATTCTAGGCTAATCTCAGCTTAGTTTACTTCTCAATGTTCTACATTCATATCTTGCAATATAACAGAAGACTTTCTTCTACAGTTTGTTCCAGCTTGGCTTGCCCGCAGCCCAAAGGTTTTGACTCACTTAATGCTATGCTACTGTCCTAGTGCTGTGTAAAAATGTTCCAAGCTGGGGTGTGAAATCCAGATCCCTCTGAGCACTGAGGAAATTAGACTCAGCCTGAATCCAAGCTGGGTCTGTAGATATGATGGATAGGCATACTAAACCAAGCAGAGTGTAAACTCAATGCTTTTCCCTGTGGTCTGTCTCTAAATTTTGAGATCTATTTCCTGTGGAATATTCTTTGGTTGAAGCTTTTAATTATGAAAGACTTGTGGTCAGAAGACATGGAGCACTCTTGCACATGAAAAACCTAATAGAAGTTCTTTTTCCGCAATTTTGCAATTAGAAGACATTGCTACAGCATTGCAATTAGGGAATACCTTGGTGCAGACATTGTAAGAAAAAAGATTTGGTATTGACCATCCCTTTCTAACAGCTTTGCAGTAATGCTGGTGCCAGTTTCTGCACAGGTAAGTTTCACAAGAAGAGTTTGTATTTTGAACAAAAAGAATAAGGAGAAAGACACAGTGGGACAGCAATCCCCAGACCTCTGCTGTCTCAGGAAATGTCCTGGGTGGAATATACAGCCACTTGAAACTAAGAAGGCGATTGCCTGATCAGTGCAACAAGGGGAGACTACCAGGTGATGCATGCCAGTGGTCGAAGGAGGGAGAGGGGAGGGAGGGAGGCTTCTTTTGAGTCTAGGGATAGTGCTTGATGCATGCTTGCTAAGTAAAATGTTATTGCTGTTAGCATAAATGGAATAATTTGTTTTCATTCTGTCTGTCTTCTCTCTCTTCTGGACTTGGCCGGGCTATGTACAAATCCCAATCATTCAACAGTACTGGAGAGTAGATAGTATTTACCTCAATAATGGTAGTTTCTTTTCGATTCTTTTTAACCCTCAATTCAGATGATGGTTCGAAGCCAACACCTACCATGGAAACCCAGCCTATTTTCGATGGAGAAGGTAAGAGCATCCCTTAAAAGAAAAGTAATCACAAAAAAGCTACTTCCCTCTCTCTTTTCTATGGGATATATGGCTCAAATGCTTTCTTTATCCAGCAAAGCAGAAAAGCTAGTGAACCTCATAAGTTATCCAAATTTCATGGTGCCCTTGGGACCTCAAGTATTTTCCCTAATCCCTTTACATCCTCCTCTCTTCCCTGGAATTCAACAATAGCACCAGTTGACCAGATTCCTGGAGTAACCTTGGAGGAAAAGGTGTCATGGCAAAAAAACATGCATTGAGTCAGAAATGGCAACTTCCTTTAGACAGTCCTTACCCCCTCACTCTCTCCACCCTCATGATAGCAATGCTGGGAGTTTCATAACCTCTGCAACACGTTACAGCTTCACAAAAGGGAGGGTAATGCTAAACCACAGCTTGTGAATGTTGACTTGTAGGAAAATTGCTGGGAGGTTTCTTTATTTAGCAATTACTTCTATTGATGCACATACTACTTAAGCAAATGAAGTCAGTGTCCTGGGCCCACTTAATTCACGCCCACCAAGGCAGCCTCCTTCTCAAATGGGCTAATCTTGTGATTCTATTATTTTGGAGAGGAAATATCAGACTTTAGTCCATTGGAAGCCTTGAAACAAGGATAAAATGTCTGTCATCAGAGGGTTCAAACCTTTTATACATACAAACAGAAATAGCAGTGGGGATAGTGGTTCTTGGGTAGTGAATGGGCCTACTAGCAGCTGCTTAGATCTTGCATATTGCTTAGAAGTAGTGCATGTTTTCTACAGGTTTAAACCCAAAACCATTATAGTCAAGCTATAGGTTGAAGTCCGAACCACTCTGACCCACCTGAAACTGTGGACCTTAAGGCAGTGAGAGAAAGCCTATGCATTTTCATACTGAACTGCTTGACACTTTTTTAAAACTGGATCAAAGGCAGAAATGGAGACTACTGAGCAAGAGTAGGTGCTGCTGCTGATACCTCCTGTCTTCTTGTCAAAACAGATGATAGGGTAGGGGTTTTTGTTGCTAAAATAAGCTTATTTAATGGCAAGATGCTGTAGTCCTGTCAATTCCATTCAGTGATCATAGGTTTGTAAGAATCTTCTTGTGAACTTTAAGAAACAAAGCCAAGCCCTCAGAGCAAAAAACACTCAAATAAACAGAGGAGACTGATGCCATGCTGACTATCTCTTGTTTATATCAAAAGAAAGTTCCTCCTGGCAGCAAGCTGATGTTGTATTAAATTGCTGTTTGTGATCACAGCATGCTTCTGGCCTTTAAGTTTCCCCCTGAGAGGGTGTCCATAGATATTCAAAGGAAAGAATGCACTAGTAAAATGCAGGAGTGAGCTGATCTGCTTAATACAGCCTGTTCAGAAGCTCCTTCTAGGACAGACTCAGCATTTTGGTCATGCAAATAGAACTAGGCAAAGTTTTTGACAAGTGGTGTAGTGAACAGACCTTTTCTGGTCCTTCTGGTGACAGGCAGAGTCTGAAAAAATCTTGTCCTATCTTCTATGAAAAACATTTTCAATCCAAAAACCTTTGCTTTGATTTATAGGTGAAATCAAGTCTGATAAATGGGCTTGGACTATATGATGAAAGATTGCCTTTCACAAATCTTGCAATATATTATGCCAGACCTTATCTCCTAGAAGTCTAGAGAGAATGACTAATGTGATGGCTTCCTGTTGTATTAGCAGTGTCCCTTATGACTTGGGAGAAGAGTATGAGTATGACAGGCAGGTTAAGCTATGCATCAGTGAGTAACCTCTGCTAAGTTTGTCACTCTATTTTTGTCATCCCTGTTAGTAAAATAGTACTAACTAGATTTCAGTGGTTGTTGTAGTGACAAGCATAAGAAAATCTGTTCCAGGTCTGACAAAAAGTTTGTATGTTCGCTACCTTTGAGCGTACTGTCTCCAACAGTGGCTTAAAGTGGGTACATCAGGAAGAGTGTAAGAAACATTTAGCCTGGAGAAGAGAAGACTTAAAGGTGACCTAATAGCAGCCTTCCAATACCTACAGGGAGGTTTATCAAGAAGGTGGAGCCAGACTCTTCACAGTAATGCATGATGAGAGACAGCAGTCAAAAACTGAACCAAAATGTTTGGTCTGGATATAAGGAAAAACTTGGTCACCATGAGTACAATGAGGCAGTGGAACAGATTGCCCAGAGAAGGTGATATTCTGTCCTTCCTTTATGAGCCAGTCGGATAAAACTGTGAGCAACATGGTCTGTTCTTATAGCTGACCCTATCTGGAGCAGAAGGTTGGACTGAATACCTCAGGATGTCATCCTGAACAATTCCTTGATTCGGTCTGAGCAAACGTCATGATACTTCACTAGGATACTCTGCCAGTGTCTTGGATAGGTCCTCCTGAGGAACAGCTTGTACTTGGTGTCTGACGCAAATGTCAGATGACAGAAAAGGGTAAAACAGTTATCCATTCATCTGTCAGGTCTGGAATCTTCATAGATATTCAAAGGAATTAAAGTCCAAATCCCATTTAATTTCAGTGGGTTTGAGATCTGGGCTCCTGAAAACCTGTGTATTCAGAGTCAGGCAACCAGGGTGGACCTGATAGAAACATGAATGGACAATAAAAATGTGGAATTCTTTTCGTGCTTTGTTTTTGGGTGCCTACCTTCAATCCAGAAGGGGCTGAATTTTTTCAAAGGGCTTTAAACACACTCAGCTGCCCCTGAAATGTGTGATACCTCTTGGACCTCAGCATCTCCAAGATGAAGGTTCACCTTTCTCATGTTTTCACCTACATTACAGGATAATGAAAATTCAAATTTCAGGTGTAATAAGTTCTACTCCCACTCCCTACCATCCTGCCTGAGGGCATAACAGAGCAGTGCCAGAGATAATGTAGATCAGATAACTTACTCTCCTGTCCAAGGTTTGAATCATAAAGCAGCCATCTCTAAAAACTATTTAACTTCATTACAATGCAAATCTCAGTGTTGCTAGTGAATCTCCTCTTGGGACAAGATTCTTCTCTGCACAAGAGTTGCAGAAGAGTATTTTATTAATGGTCTTTGCTATCATTTTAGATTTAAAAAATGTTTTATTTCCTCCCGCACTTCTAAGCTCCCTTTTCATTGCATCCACCCTCTATTTAGTTTCAATGTGCAAGTTGTATTCATTTCCTAAACAATAATTTCTTTAAACATCTTGTCTTTTTGGTAAACTTTACCTCTTAACTTAGTGGGAATCTACTCTTTCCACAGATTTGTAGTTCAGAGGAGTCTATGTTGCTTACCTGTATTCTAAAAATGTCCAGGTTAACTGGATTAGAAAATACATTTTTATGGTAGATCCCAAGGGATTAATTTCCTTTTCCTTCCTTCTCTTTTCCCACATTTCCTTTTTCTGCATCTTTCAACCTCACTTAGATATGTACCATTGTGCCTCCAAAGGCCGTGACCCATTCTTCGGTATATATTGACTTTGGTTGTCCCTCCTTTTTCAGCTGTAGACACATCCAGTTCACACAGTGCAGAGCCAGAGCTAAATTTCATCCCAGGTGTAGGAGTTTGGATCCAGCACTTTAGTTTATGGACTTTTTCTATTTTAGTGCTTCTCCCCTTCCTACCTTTCACCTAAAGTTTAATTTGATGTAGTTCTCCCCCCAAAAGGCCCAAAGTATATAGGTATATGTATTTGTAAGAGCACATCGTGACTGATGATAAAATAGTGTAGTGAAACCTGCAGATAAGGCAAACTTTTACTACTGCTGGAATATCAATGTTCAACGTATATTTCCATGCCCTGAACATGATTACAATAATGCCTACAATCAATGTAGCTGAAAACATTTAGGAAGGAAAAATTCCCTTTTATTTTTACTTCATGCTCTTATAATGTATAAATCAGTTTCTTTTGTAGTCAGCCAGCTTCTCCCTTGCTGAGCAGATCCATGTAAATGTCAACAAGGGAGCAGGAAAGCTCTTGTAAAAAGTTCTTAGAGGAACTTAAGACAAACTCCAGGGTTTAGTATTTAAAGCATGCTCTTGTGGAAACTGAAAATTTTTCAGAAAATATCAGTGCTAGAAATGTCACTTTAGGAGCTCTAGCACATGGTATCGAGTACTGCTTTGCTCAGTTCTAATCAAGTGCTGATGTTGTGTCATTTCTGTGGCTTAGGACAGGTTCTGCTGTGTTTTGAAGTTGATTGTAACTCCTCAGGAGGTGCTCTAAGCACTTTTTTCCCCCACAGATTTATGTTTAGATGTCTCAGTTGTAGTGCATCATATGTGCTTTTCTAACCAGAACTTGTTTCTTTAACAGACTTCCTTTTAAGTCTTTCCAGAAATATCTTAATTTCTCTGCCTGTTTATTTCAGATTTTGTTGTTGCTTGTTTTAGGGAACTGACTGCGGTCAGCTCTTCTTGGGCTGTTAAAACAGTATTTAAGGTCTGGATTGACTTTTTTTAATCGGGATTTCATACATAGTTTAGTGGAAAACAACATATGGTATAGCACACAACATAACCTTTGAGACCTCTAAGTCTTGAGGAGAAAGGCTTTAGACTTGAGAATTTAGGAACTGGGGGTAGAGGGAGGAAAAAAAAAATAATTTGCCAGCTAAGTAATCTGGAATGGGAAGATACTGAGATAACCTTGTGGAAGATTTACAAATAGTGGTTCATAAGAGGTGGAAGACCTCACCAGGGGATGAGCGTATCTCTACAAACATGATGGATCAGTTAAGGCATGACTGCAGCAAACATCTCCTCAGGAATAACAACCATGTGTATTCACTAGTTGCTATAGTTTCTTTAAGGCAGTTATTTTTTTCTCTTTCAGAAATCACAGCACCCACCCTTTGGATTAAGCACTTGGTCATCAAAGATTCCAAACTGAACAGCTCCAGTATAAGGAATTCAGGTAATGTTCCAGCAAAAAAAAAAAAGGGGGGGGGAGTTTCTTTTAACTAGGCTTCCATCCCTCACTGTCTGTTCTTGTTTTCTTCTTCGTTGTTGTAGCTATCCTGCTGCTTTTCATTGTTGCAGGACTTGAAGTGCAGGCTATAAAATAATTTCAGATAACATCCTTTTTTGTGTCCAGAAGGCTGCAGTCTATTTCCACAAATCATAACTGGGGAACCTTTAATTTCTTCATCTGTTAATTCATCCCAGCCAGCTTTCATCTTTATTCTGTTTGCTGTTCAGCGGTCTTTCATGGATGTACAAACTGATGCATTTAACTCTGGGCTATGGTTTTGGTATAAACAGTTCAGAAAATGCAGAGAGGGGCTTCCTTTCTAGCAACTTCAAGATTCTTCTCTGCAGGGGATGATTTTTGATAGAGAAATGAGTCGATTATTTCACTATTTCACAACTGAAAGTAGGTTACTTATGTCTGGGCCTAAGTAGATGTTGAGATTATTTTTGTGGGTAATAGAGTGGATTAGGGAAGACCCAAGTATAAAAACCAGCAAAGAAGATTATGAACGTGAGTAGAAGAAGGAAGAGCAGGAAGATGTGAAGTTAGAATGTAAGACTTGAGATTGGACATGGGGGTGAAGCTCTGTGGAGTCACTGAAATCACAAGAAACTGGAAGAATCTGAAGAGTAAAGTTAGGGATTCTCAGTAAGAATGGTTTGTCTGATATATTTTAACTGAAGTGGGAGAAAGCAAGGTAAAGGGACTATCAAAAGAAGAAAATTGCCTTAAGAATCCATGGGTTTACTTTAAGGTTTACATAGGAGTTGCTACTATTGCATATATTTTATGAAACAATATATGCCTAGAACAGCTGTTGGGAAGAACTCCAGTGCCCAGAACAAATAAATTGTGCTGGCCTGAAGGTACCTCATCTCCTGGTATTTCTGGATTAGTCAGAAAGCATTTGTGGCACTCGGCAGTTCCCTTAACCTTCCTGTGCCACTTCCCAACTGCAGTGTGAAATCAGTGCTAGGTTAGGTGACATTCTTTTGCCACAGAGTGGGGAAGAACTCTTAGCAGGAGGACATCCATCATTGCCTAGACTCCAGTTTTAGCAACAGTCTCCTGTGCCTCACCTCCTGTCTTTTTGTATCATGGTGGTCTGTGTAGGAACTGCCAATGGGAATCATCCATAAGCTTCAAATGGTGTAGGGATGTAGGAATATCAGCATCCTTCTTTAAGGATGTCTTTCATGGGAGAGCAAATGCAACTTGTGTTTTGTGAGCTGCTGGGACAACCAGCAACTCACAGTGCAATTGAAGGTGACAGCTTAATATTAAAATCCTATGTAATGGGTCTTACCTATCTTGGAGACCAACTTTGCTTCTAATGCAGCAAACCTGGGAGCTTTGATGGAAATAAGAGCTCCTAGATCTGAGTTCTAGGAGGCTACAAAGGGACTTGGGAGTGGGAGGGTCTTTTACTTGAGCCTGTCTCCCACCCTTTCTTGGCCTGACAGAGCCAAAGTAGGCTGGCTTTCATGTTGTAAAGGCAATCCGTTTGTTCAAGTGTTTCCTCAGGAAGCTGCCTGATGTAAACTGGACTTTTGTTTATGGAAGAGTTCCTTTTGTGAGTTTATTTTTGTCCACTTTTTTCAATTGGTTCTGACGTAACTTCTGTTATTCAAACAAGATGATTGTGGGTCCTTGCTACAAATTGAAAATAAATGATCTTCTGGAAAATTCCAGAGGTCCCTAAGAGGTGGTTTCTACAGCAAACTAAAAAGAGATGTGTGGTTCATCTGACTCAGCCTTACTGATTGCCCTGACAGACATTCATTTGCTGTAGGATTTTGGGTTGCAAGCTTTTAGCCCCAAATTTCCACATTAGGCTGTACAAATACAGAGCCATCTCAGTTTCCTACACAGAATTATTGATCTCAAGAAATGCTGCCTCATCAAAATAGGGCTATGGTTTAGCTGATATTAGGTGTGGGCTACTTTAGTCTGTTTCTTTCAACCAGTGAAGCCTAGTCCCCTTGTTTGGTACCTTTCATTCCTTTCATCCCTGTCATATATATTAAAAGGCAATGTAGGGTAGGTGGGATTGAACAACAAAGAGCTGGGGAGGATAATCATTGTTCAGAATCAGGTTATTCAAATGTCTTCAAGTCTGTCTTGGTTGAAGATGATGAAAGAGCTGTTATGAGATGGGCATGGAAAATTAGAGGATGTTTTTAATTGCTTTTGGCCCATGAGAGCTTGAAACATTAATGCTCAGCACACTTCTGATTTTTTATTTTTAAAGGGTTAAGGTAAATTTTGCTAGTGCAAGATTGTTTTTTTGGTTATGGTATTTGCTCGGCTACATTGTCTTTCTGAGCTTGCACTTACTGTCTTGAAGCAGATACAGCCTGGTATCCTCTTGCAGCATTTAATGGGATCACTGAAGTTAGAGGTGAGAAAAGGCCTAGTAGGTCATCTAATCTACTGCCTTAGGGGTAGTCAATGTTTGTACTGTACGAAGAGCAGCATTTTCTAGTGTAGCATAAACGCCTGAGGCAATAACGATTTTCACTTCTTCCCACAGGAAGCTGCTCTGCTCTCTGAACTCAATCTCAGGATTTTTCTTCTTGTAACATCCAGCCTAACTCTTATTTGTTTCTGTTCTTCTTCATTAGTCTTGAATTCTTGAAAGCCTGCCCTATTTCTTCAAGTTTGTATACTGGAACACTTAACCCTGATCTCTCTCCTCCCTGTGGTGGTTATATAGCCCTGTCCTTTGCAGCAAAGTCCAGTAGATACTACTGTCAGAGAATATGTGCTGCTCTCTAATCAGCACTGACACTGGACGTCTTGGAAAGCTAGCACCCTCACTATATCAACCATGAGGAGCATTAAGAGTTGCTGTACGGAGACTTGGTAACTTGCTATCATGGTCTCTAATCCGTGTTAGGCTTCAGAGTGAACCAACCACCAAGTAGCTGAGCATTGCAGAGCTGGTGACACCCTGTATTGCATATGCAGTCTGTATCTTGTAAGACCTGCATTTGAAATCTGAGTGTTCCACCTTACATTTAGTGTTGACAAACAGAAGAGGTTCTCCTGAAACAGTCTTCTCTCGGAGCATTTATGTTTTGCTTGGCATGTGTAAATACTAATTAAGCTAGGGATCAGGAAAAGCAGAATGACTCTAGCCTGGTGATAAGAGCACTTGACTGAGACTCTACATGTCTCCAGGCATTTTGCCATTGGATTTTTGTATACTAAGTAAAACAGCATTGCTAGGGGCGATTGCTAGTGCTCTTACCCCCACCTGCCTTAAAGAATGAAGTAACAACTAATCTCTTTCTCAGTAGGGTGAGATGCAGGTTCAAATCTTCTTGGCCAGAGGCAGGAACCAAAATATGAACACGCTCTAACACCTGGACTGTTGAGTAGCAGAACAGTTATTGTTTTTCTACACTTACAAACTAAGTCTTCTGCCTTTATGAATCCTAAAATCCCCAATGTCAGTCTTTTTCTTTTTGGGGCAAGTGAAAGATCTAGATCAGCACAATACTTTGTCACCTTGCCACGGCAACCAAAAACATTTTTTTGGAGGTTTGTTTTGAATTGATTTTCACCTTTCCCAAATGTGCATGCCTGCATATGCACACACATGGCTACCCCAAATGAAGCGTGTTATTTAGCACGGCCCTCTGATGTGTCATTTATATTTAACACTGCCAGAGCAGGAGGCAATACAGATGGGACCTTTGCAATGACCATTCTCTAACCAGCATGGGTGGGAACAGTCTTTTCATTCTACTTATACCGTTTCAGCCTCCTACTTTCCTGCTTCCTCTCCACAACGTATTCCAGCCTGGAACAGTCCAAATGATTACTCTTTTACATTATCAAGTGTTTCCCTAGATTAAGAACTGTATCTTGCTTCCAAGAAAATAAATCTAATGGCTGCCTGTTTGGGTGTACCCCGTCTCCTCTAAGGAATCTGTAGTTGTTCTTCATTTCTGGAGTTGGGTTATCTCCAAATCCATTTGTGCTACTTAGTGATTTGGTTTTAGTTAGCAAGAGATTCCAGCCTGTATCCAGCTTACCCTGACAACCTTTAAGAAAACCACAGAGTGATGTAATGAGCTCATGCATGGAAAAATAAACAGCTCTAGAGAAACCAGCAGTAGCAGCCTCAAGTAAATATTCTGCAGTCACTGGGGTTTCGAACATGACGTTATTTGAAAGGAAGAATGAGTAATATATTAAGGTTAGCAGCTGAAGACAGGTTTGTGTGTGCCTAGTTAAAGAAAAAAACCCCATAGCTCTTTATTTCAAAATCTTGCTTGTTGAATGGAGGCCAACTCCATGTGGTCTATTCTGTTCAGCTCTGGCACCCAAGCATCATGCAGGTATCTCACATGACAGTTTTCCAGTGATAGAGATTTCTGCTGTCAGAAGTTTAGTGGACAGAATATAACTGTAAATGAGCTTTGAAAACAAGAATGGTGGTATTGACATTTCTTTTTGTTAATTGAATTCACTTGGAGCCCAAACTTAAGGGCTTCTCAAAGGGAGAAACAGCTTGAAAGCTGCACGTCAGTATATACTTTTGCAAGAAGCAGAAGCACACCCTGCCATCAACCCCAAAGGGAGTCTGTGCGCTCTGGGGTGCAGTTTGTCTACAGAGATCAGCACAGTGAGGTAGGATATGATTACATCAAGTGTACTACCAGAACCTGGGTTCTATAATTTATCTGCATTCCTTCCTTAAGGTTTTTCCCACTTTGAGGAAAAAAAGGCAAGAAAACCCACGTGGCAATCCAAAATAGCTCCCTCTTTCTAGTTACTTGCATAGGAAGTGATATGATTTTGCTGCATGCCTTTGTTAAGGATGAGGGATAGTGATTGCTCCTGGGGGGAATGCACTCATGGTATGTTGCCTTAGCCATACGTAGTCTTTCTAGGATCCCATACATTAACAAGGAGCCTGCTTTTAAGCCACCTGTACTGAAAATTGGTGTAGTTCCTCCTGAGTCAGATTGTCAGGTGAGACCAACACACATATAACAGGACAGGGCCTGCTGATTTGCCCTTAAAAAGGATTATGGCCGTTTTGGTGGTATACACCAAAAATAGCCAAGGTTAGACAAAAGTTTGATATGTTATTAGGACTTTCCTTTTTATAGTGAAGACTAAACCTAAGTGATGCGATTACTCCGAGTGGGGACACAGTGCACCCATTTGTGTTGAATGTATAGTTATTTGGAGTTGGAGCAAATTTCCTTGTGCCTTGGAAACATGGAATACTCCAGAGACCAGGGAGCCACAGGTAGATTCAGATAAGGCTCTTGAAAAGCAAAGCACTGTTTTGAATGGGGGCAGTTTTTCACCTGTCTTTATCCCGTCTTCTCAGCCTTATTCCTTAGCTGTCTTGTCCTACTCTTAGTGCACAGCACTCCCCATCTATTGTTTAAAGACATGTGAGACCATGGGCTTCTGCTTCTCCTGCTACTTTTCTCCTACTTTCTGCTACTGCTAAACTAGTTGTGAGTTCCAAACTGACTGGCTGTCTTTCCATGCCAGATGTGTTAATGTTACTGTCCAAATGTCTATTACAGGATTGTAGGCTCTTCTCCAAAATTTGTGGCTAGTTATTATTAGTCAGGACATCAAGTGGAGGAGATGAGTGGAAGCAAAAGTTGATCTCACTTTAGCAGGAAAGCAGGTTGAGAAGGGGAGGTAACCAGGAACAATTGTGCTTTAGTGGCATCTGAATAAGATGTTACAGTGGCAGTGGAACTGGATAATTTTGGTGCCTGTGAATGACATCCTGATGCTGACTGCAGTCCTCCTTGGTGAACATCCTGGTGCTTCCATCTCCTTTGGGCATAACACCTGGGAGTAGTGGCTTTTGAACTTCCCCATAGCTGAAGAGGAAAAAAGAAGTGGCAGTGATGATGTCAAGAACAAGAGTTCATGGGAGGGAACCAATGAGTGAGAAAGCTTTTGCCTTTTCTACTATCCTCTATTAATATGTCCTCCTTGCTCTTGTCCTGCATCTTGAGTGCCTCACAAGACAGTGCTCCTCTGACCTGTCAAAGCTATTGAACTACAATCTGTCCCTTCAGTGTCCCACCTGGCAGAACTATTTATTTTCAGGCCTTTGTATTAGTCCTCTCACACCTTCTTTTTGTGAGGGTTTGGTTTGTTTTGGTTTTGAATTAATTTTAATTTAGGTTCTGGCTTGGTATCAAATGAAGCAATCTCAGGAGAAACTCCTGTTGAGTATGACATGAAAACTTACTAATTCCATTACACTTTCACAGCAGATCTCTAAGCTCTTCTCTGCTGAATGCTTGCTTCCTTGCAAGCCAAAATGTGATGTTTCTCTCTTCCTTTCTATCCCTCCTTTTCCTCCGGCTCCATCTGTGGTTCAGCCACCCCTTCCTGTCTTGACTGCTGCTTGGGAGGCCTCTATCTCTTCTTCCCTCCTGAAGTTCTGAGAAGGTATGATATATGGGGTGCCCAAGCATGATTCTCCCATGGTCTCAGTGTGACAGGTGTGGTGAAGGAGGGAGTATGTAGGGGAGAGCAGAAGCAGGGAGAGTGGAAGAATCTAGGACCAGGACCCTTCCCAGACAGCCAGCAAACAAAGTCATAAATAACATGCCATCGGGGACCAGTTAATCTGCTCTATGAAAAGGTGCAAAGTATACAAGTGGGAAAAATAACATCGTATAATAATCGGCATGCAACCATAGGTGTCAAACCATATGCAGCTAGGCAAATAAATGAAGCTTCCCTTGAGTGCTGTGTGATAAATCATTCCCAAAGAATTCAGTCACTCCCTCCTCCTTATCCCCCAAAGAAAGAAAACAAATTACTCTAGACATGGAGTCATAACTGCTACTCTACAGCTGCCAGTTAAGGCAAGTGGACAGGGAGCAGTAGGAGAGGGGCAGAGATATGAGAAGCTGCGATAAAAGGGAAAAAAAACCCAACCCTGCATTTAAAACCACTGGGAACTTGGAGGGGAAAGGAAATAAGCTCCAGCACCAGACATTACCTGGACATACAGGAACAAATGGAGAGTGGAGAGGTGAACTTTATAGAGTTTGTTTTGCTTTTCAGCAGAAGCTGGTTCATACTTGAGGGGTTGCATTGATTTGCTGAAGTAATTCCTTAAAGTGCTCCTTGCTGTATGTAATAGCAGCGTTCAGCACAGGCTTGTATGTGGATCTGCACTTCAGGCATCCATTTCAATGTATGTTGATGCCTGCAGATAGACTACACCTATTGACTCACTTTCCTGCCTCTCTTGAAATGTTCCTCTTTACTTCACAAGAAAGATTATAACATTTCTAAGGTGCCACAAATAAGGAGGAGCTGTTTCAAATTAACGGCTTGACCTGTGCTCCAGATTCCCTCTGGAAAAGGTTTAGACCTAGGCTTCTCCTGAAACCAAAAGCCCTGGTGGGGCTTGTAAGTGATTTGCAAGGAGACAACTGAAGGAGGGGGAAAAAAAAAAAAGGATTCAGTGCTACACAGATCAGTGTATCCCTAAGAGTGTCTGCTGCCCCCAGCATTGTCCAAGGACGTCATGGATATCACCTAGTAGAGCACAAGGCTGCGAGGGAGCAGAGCTGCCTTCCAGAACTGTTGGAAAACCCTACCCGTCCCATGAAGTCTTCCTTCTTCTGGTGCCAGGCTTGGGTGAAGAGGTTCTTCACTTTGGTCTTGGAGACAGAGTAAGTAGATGATAAGGGAAATGTGTGAGGCCCTGCAGGAATGCAGCAGCATGGGACATTTGAGGACAATGTCATAGAATCATTTAGGTTGGAAAAAACCCTTAAGATCAAGGCCAACCGTTAACACTGCCAAGTCCACCACTAAACCATGTCCCCAAGCACCATGTCTATGTGCCTTTTATATACCTCCAGTGATGGTGACACAACCACTTCCCTGGGCAGCTTGTTGCAATGCTTGATAATCCTTTTGGTGAAGAAACTTTTTCCTCATATCCAATCTAAACCTCCCCTGGTGCAAATTGAGGTAGTTTCCTCTTGTCCTATCGCTATTACCTGGGACAAGAGACCAACAGCTGTCTCGCAACAACCTCCTTATATGTTGACTGTGTTCGCTTTACTTTCAAACCGATGTCAACAGACCTGTGAGCTGTGTTGTAAGAGTCCTGTGTATATTTTGGGGGTGGGGGGCATGAGCAAAAGCTGCCATCCTCATGTTCCTTTTCTCTTTGTGGTCATCTCATTTTTTGCATTTTGCCAGACCACCAAATTAAGGAAGTGGCCAATGGGAGCCAGTACGTTTTGTGGTGCAGTTTGGGGTGGCTTAACTGTATGCTTTTCAGGCTCTTGAATGGCATCCAAGTAGCTGGAAAGACCTCTTGTAGAAGGTCCCAAGGGTTGTCTCTGAAGAGTCAGGAAAAAAGGCTGGGCAAAGAACCCACCTTCAGACCCAGGCAAAGAGATGGGGGTATGTTTAAAAAGCAAGTCAGCATTCAATCTCCTGGAACACATGAGGGAGGAAGATGTGTTAAACTGGCTACCCTCACTCTGAGTGAATGGGATGGCATTCCCCTGGTTTCACCAGTTATAATGCAGGGAGGTCTGCCACCTCACCTTAGGCTCACTGAACAGGCTTTGACAACACAAAGCTGCAGCTTCTTTCTGGAGCTGGGACCCCCCAGAATGCATGGGGTCCCACCGCTGGAGGGACTGTTGCCTGCATAAGGCTACAATTCAGAGAAATCCTACTGGGAAGGACACTAACCTCAGCTATAGTGTCACTCTGTAGTCCTTCCCTTGCCTTTCGACCCAGAGCATGGAAGAGGGCTACCTCCATCTCATGACACCGATGAAATGAGAGCAGTTTCTCTCTCCTGTGGCTGATATCTGAATCTCATATGTTATGTCATTGAAATTCCAAAGCCTGAAGATTTTGCACAGAAACAGCTGGCTCAAGCTAAATGTCCAAGAGTGAGTGCTAGCACTCCTGTCAGGCAATTCCTTCTGTGTCCTCATAAAGTGCTAAATACTACAGGAAAAAGCTGATCTGTCATTACATGAAAAGACTCATCACACTATAAACCTGTCTCTCTACCCCCCTTTTTACTCACCAACAGTAGCACAAAAAAAGAATGTTACTGTAGTTAGGAAGACCAGTCTGAAATACTTTTTACCTGCCTGTGACAGTTTTCAAAACTTTCTATTTAGTGTCCTCTAATTACACACCTACAGTACTGTGAAAATAGTGTGCTCGTATACTCCAGCCAGCAGAGGTAGGCAAGTTCTCCAACAGTTGCTGTGCTAGTTGTTCCAAGCACTATTAAAAACAAGTGTGGAAGTGAAAATAGTTTCCCAATAATGTTAAGGCTCCAATGGAAACATCCGTGGCTCCTCGTTTTATTGAATAGCATTCCTCAGTGTAGAAAGAGTGCAGTGAGAAAGGAGTACAGGGAAAATGATTGTGTTCAAAGACAGGTGGCTTATCTCAAAGCTAGGTATGCCACAAGCTAACTATGTGAAATGGAAAAGGAGTTAGGGAAGAAAAAACGCAGACTCTGTGTAGCTTCCTCTCAAAATTCACAAGGGCACTGTCTAAGGTTGAAAGCTTTTCTGCCGCTGAGGAACCATCCTGATGGAAAGAACTGAAGAGGGCTGCATTTTGGTGCCAAACTTTCTCTGCTCAGACTGCAGAACCTGTTGTCATTGTGAAGATACTGCACAGCTAGAGTTGTCATACATAATATGGAGGCTGGATGCATTGGGAAGATCAAACCCCAAAATCTGGAAACTTAATCTAAATCAAATATTTTCAAGGTTTTAGGCTGTGTTTGCAGAGAGGTTGCCTCAGTCATCTAGGATCTGCTGGAGCTTACCCATCTGTGTGAGGAGAGTGGAAGAGACCTGAAGAGGTCACATAATTTTTTTTTTTTCCTCTCCCTTTTAACTTGGGGTCCTACCCAGTTAACAGCAGCTCTGATGTATGTAACCTGTTCCTAATGGGGATCCCACTGCCTCTTCCAATGAGTGAACAGCTAATCACCGAGGCTTTTTAATATCAAACTTAAATCTCATTTCTCCAAGTAAGCTGACTTCTACTTGAACTACCCATGGGGAAGAAAAAAAAAAAATGATCTATGACCATCTTTTTTTATATAACAGCTTTTATGTCTCAGAAGACTGAATGTCATCCCTAGACTAAACAAATGGAATTCTTTCAGCCTTTTCTCATAGATCAAGTTTCCTAGACCTCTGCCTGTTCCCTTTGCTCTCTCCTGCACTTTTGCTAAATGGTCCACCTCTCCCTCAAAGTGCAGTGCCCAGAGCTGGACATGGGGCTGATTTAAAGGCTCACCAGTCCTTAGTGCCTCTTTGTTATGTGAGGCCTCTGTCCCTACATCCCACAGCTAGATTCACCTGTTTTGATTTCTTTTTTTTTGTTGTTTGCAATGTCATGAAGTTGCAGACTTTTTTGTGGTCTGCCTAAACGCCTGACCATTTTTTTCCAAGTCTTGATGTCTCAACAGTATTTCCTCTCCATGCACTGGACTTCTCCTTGCTGATTGTTATGGTTTGTACTTGTAAGTTGTGATCACACTGATTTAAAACCATTTATCAAGATGACTTTGAATTCTTTCCTGAATTCAGTCTGTAAATTGGATGCTATGTTCAACTAGCTAAATCAGTCATTTAATTTGATGCAAGACAAGTCTCATGATTGCTTTCAATACTGAAGAACTGTTTCACAGAGAACTTTCAAGACCTCTCCTCCTGGAGCATGTTTTTCTTAACCTGCAGTGTTAGGCAACTATCTCATAGTAATTGTATATAGTCTACATTTTCCTCATTTGCGTATGAGAGTGACACAACTGATAATATACTCTAATGAACCAGAATTTAATCAGACCTCTGTCTAATGCATTGTATATGAACATGCAAATATTTGCAATTTTTTGCCAGTATGATGTACTGCAGTCATAAAAAAAATTGTTTTCTTTCTGCTGTCCTTCAGCTAGTCTGGCTACAGCTCTAGGAAGGCTAGGACTGTGTGACTGACTGCTTGAGAGATGGGGTGGTAGAAAGAGCCGAAGCCCTGCCTGAAAGACAGTTGAGTTAGAATTGCAGGGACAGGTAGCTTTCTACTGGCAGGTTTCAAGATGCACAGGTGTGGAGCTTTATTCCTGTGTGGTTTGGAAACCCTGTGGAGAGGACTCCTTTCCTAGCTGGGCAGCACCCAATGCACACAGGTTCTGCAAAGTGAGCACACATGCATTAAAAAGTCCCTTAGCAAGTTCACTCTAATTCCTGGGACAGGGCTTCCTTCAGCCATTCCTCTGTATTCCAAACTAAAGGGTAGATATTGAATAGGCTTCTCATCACATAATGCTGGCGGGAGTGCAGTGCAGCTTTATTGCTTTGAGCAGAAGGAAAATGGCAGGGGAAGGATGTGTTCCTGGATAGCTGAAGTTTAATGAGCCACTTGGAACAATGCATTTTTTAAAATTACAAGCCACCTGTTAAACCTTTGCATTGTACTTGTTCAGCACTGGAACGTGTAGTAACCTCTATTTCCTCTGTAGCCTATGCCTTGAGAGATGAAATGGAGTCAGTACCAAGGTAAAGCAAGGACTGGTCAACTGGTACAGTGTGGGAGCACCTGCAAGGTTTGTTTTTTCTCTTTACCTTTATATTAGCCAGAATACCTTGGAAGGACCATGGTCCCAGACAGAACAGGGTAGAACAGGTAGCAGTGCTGATGACTAGCAGAGGTGCGGAGAGATTTATGCTATCCCCATGAGTGATATTTGCTCAGCTGTTATTGTGCTCCTAGTAAACACAGAAGGGGTTGTTTCTCTCCCTCCACCCACAGCCCTGCTCAGGGGACAGGCAGCTAATGCCTATTCACCGTGTTGCTTTGCTAGTCCTGCCAGCCCTTGTGCATGTGCATACCCAAGGCTTTTCAAATTCTCTTTCCCCTCTGAGGCAGAAGGGATGCAGATTTGAGTTGCTGATATAACCTGTGCCAAGCTTTCTCTGTGGAATGAGGCTGTGCTTTCTTCCCACAGCTTTTGAGTTCTGTACTGGGATGAGGCACCTGTTCTGCCAGAGTGGACCTGGGTCCTGTTCACATTAGAGCTCCCTTTATGCAATGGAAAAGCACCTTTAAGCTGGTGTATGTGCTATGATAAACTAACCAGTTCAAGGCTCCTCTTCTCTGCCAGAGTAGCCTAAGGACAGGCTAAATAAAAATGAGAAATCAAGCCTGTTTGAATTAAGCTTCCCTGGGAGACAGGCAAACACTTTCTCTCACTAAGAGGAAAACTGAGGCACAAAGACACTTAGTCCTCGCTTTTGGGTTTGCACAGGATGTCAATAGGAACTTGGCACTAGATATCCATACTGCTGCCTTTTGTTCTGTGCTGCACTATTTCCTCGCAGAGGTGAAAGCTGGGAGTTGAACAAAAAAAATTTGGGAGAGGCATGTGTTTGATTTTTTTGAAATGGTATTTTGAAGTCAGGTCCTCGTTGCAGCACTAACAATGGGGATTGGTCAAGTATACTTCACTAAAAGATCCTTTCCTCCCTTTTTGATGAATGCTTGTTCATTAAAACTGAAGCTTTTTGTGGGAACTCCCTGGGAAAAGTTTCTCCAGTCCAGACAGAATTTCTGGTCAAAAGAAATGAGAATGGGAAAGAGAAGGAAATCTGTCCGCCCTGACTGGCATAGCCTGTATCTCTGGGGTTAGGCTATTCACATAGGTTCATTGGGGCTGGGCAGAAGCACAGAGGGAGGTTCAACCTTCTCTTTGGCTGGTCTGGAAGAAGGACTCCTATCTCTCAAGGGTGTAGGGATCTCTCCAAAGTGGTTGGTTTTGGTGTCACAGCCTTCCTCTTTTTTAATAAGAAAAAAAAATTGAGTGCAGAAGAACAATATTCAAAAAATATTCTGCTGTGGTTGGATGGCAGATCTTCCTTATCTCCCACCCTAATGATCCAAAGCATCCTCACAGCCCCGGTGATTGATGCTTGGTCCTTTGGCTCTGATAGCAATGAGAGTTGTTGTGTCAGGAGAGCAGCTGGGGGAGGCTGCCTCATCCCCAGAGCAGCGTGTTGGCTGCATCTAGCCCTGCAAGCTGAGCATGGGAACTGGTAAGCACAAGCCTTTGGTTAGATGCTGCTAGACACCCTCTCTTCTCAACTTTGTAAGGTAAACAAACACCCCATCTCTTTAATAGTCGTCTAGTTTATTAGACAGTAAGATGAGTCCCTTACCTCATCCGTCATTTTTATTTTTATTGTGCAGGGACTGGATGTATGTTTGAATGTGTGTACTTAAGGGACCAGGAATGAGAGAGCTTTTTATGAATCTGACCATGTATTTCTCAGAAGGCCATTACTAGGGGAAAATTGTTGCATAAGTAATGTACAACTGCAGATGTCCAAGCCTTGTTTTCCTGCAATAGCTCATGGCTTCAGAGACGCTACTTTTAAAAATGTTTTAAGGAGTGTTAGAAGCAGTCAAGAGTAAGAAGGAACAGTTAGCATTTTAGAGCTGAGCAGTTAAGGTAAAATGGATATTTCTGCCAGTGATTCTCTCTTCCGTGTGTGCGTGCATTCCCTATGGTTGCTTTGCTGTCATTGGATTTGTTGTGATCTAGATTTGCTGTCTCCCAAAGGTTTCACTCCCCAGCAACATCAAGTTGGCAAGTGTTAGCTTCTTTGCTGATGGTTGTCTTAAGTCAAAGCAGAGATGGCAGAAAACAGGACTGTGACAGTGCCTTAAAAAAAAAAGTGTAATATTACTGTTGGTCCTGGGAAGGCTATTTGTGTCCCGCTGACTTGCTGTCTTAAATGTTTCTCTCTAGATGTTTAATATAGGGAAAGAAGGAAAACCTTTTTTCTTTATCTTTCTGTGCCTGCAACTCCCTTTAACTTAAACAAGGAATAGGCTTTTAAGTACCCTGCATGTGTAATAAATATGCTTCTTTCTAAGATGACAGCTTAATTTCATAGCTGGCACTAAACCTCCTAGCTTGGCCATAGGCTTTCACTGTCCTCCATAAACCTGGCCTTGGCAACAACAGCAAAGTTTCCAGTAAGCAGTCTGACTGGAACAGGCTGACTTCAGTGTCCTGGAGCTGGGATAGCATCTGATGGTCTCTTCACTACCCACGAGACCATCTTTCAGGGTGACAGTGTGTGCAGTTCATGCCAAGTCCTGTACTAGGGAAGCTGATGGTATGGATTTCCCAGCTGATTTTGCTGGCTGTTGAAATACAACCCAACTGTTAATATTTATTTTTAAAGGGAATTAAGTGCTGTTAGAGTGGTAGCCTGGAGGAAAGAGCCTCTCCGAGGGCTAGTACTAGTTAATTCTTTCTTCTGCTTAGTAGACAGATGTCACTGAAGGAACTTTCCACAAGGCTGTTGTCAGAGCTTCCATTTAGTGTCAATGTGTTTGCTGTTCTGATCCCCTCTAGCTCAGGGAAGGTACGGTGGATTTGGAAAGGGTTCAGAGAAAGAGCTGGGTCAGCTGGGACTCTTCAGCATGTAAAAGAGATGAAGTAGGAATCTGTAAAGCAGTGAGAGGCAGCGATGGAGACTGCAAACCGTTCACTCTTTCATCCTCCAGAAGAACTAGGGTCTGCAAACAAAACTAGTTGGAGCCAGGTTTAGGTCAAACCAGAGTATGTACTGTGTTCCACACGCAACATGTAGTCAAGCTGTAGGACTAGCTGCAGGATGTCATAGTCAATAAAAGTTTATAAGGGGAGACATGACAAACTGGTGGAAGGGAAAAACCCTTGCTACTTACTAAATACAAACTCCCTGTCTCTCTCTGCAAGTTTCTGATCCACAACTGGTTGAGACATGAAATACATGTGGGAAAGAAGTATATGCTTGTCCTGTTCCTTTGTTCTCCTCTAAGCTTCTGCTTTTGCCCATGGCTGGAGGTTAAAAACGAGTTGGGCCTTTGGTTTGCCCTAGCGTGTCTGTTTTATGTTCTTCAGGATGTAATGGAATTGAGACTTTCGTAGTGGCTACTTCTAGATATATGCTAGAAATGAGAAAAAAATCTGACCCTGCTATTTCAGTTGTACTGCTATCATTGCTAATGCTAGGCCACTGAATACTGGTGATGATGGTGGATTTTGAATCATTACATCTATTTGATGTCAACTGAACAAAAGCTGTAAGATTTGTTTCATTCAGTCTTTAAACACCCTTCAAACAGGAGTGACTACCAATTAGTTCTGTATTCTGGTCGTAAATGCTGTGACTATTCAGTTCCTGCAAATTTCTGTTAATATATGCAGAGAATTTTTTGCCATTTCTTATGGCATAGTACAAACATGTGTCTAAGTGTGTACATTTATTGTGTGTAATTTGCATACCTAACTGCAAATGTATGTAAAATAAGATTCTAACTCATTAAGACACTTTTCTTTCCTTTTTCTTCATTTCAATAAAAGTAGCATATTTTTTGTTCTGACACACAAAAAAACCCACTTCATTTTTTTTTTTTCAGAGTCATTTTTAGTGCTAGTTTTGCAAGACTTAAAGGACTTGAAAGATCTTGGTTTGACTTTGTGCACTCAGGAAGCTTTGGGGATTTTGACAGAAAAATTTCTGGAATGTAGTTCTCTTCAGCCGAAGTTTTTTTTTCTTTTGCTTATTATATAAAATGATGATAGGGAATTGTGCCCCTGTTTTTGCTTCCCCAAGCTGCATGCATGATCCTCCTCACCTGAGGGCCAAGGTGTGAATTGCTGTCAGCAGAGCATGGGCAAGCGGGGGCCCCTCATGATGTAAGTGGTTTGTTAAGGAGCCTGCAGGCCTCTCACTCAATGACTTCTCTGTCCACGTACAGCTTGGGAACAGTCATGGGGCCTTTTTTTCAGATGTGAAATCTGTCAGCAAAGTGAAGTCAGCTTAAATATCAGCTGAGGCTTGAGCTCCCTTTCAGGTTTTGTTGACTTTATCCCCTCCTGCTCCTTCCCGATCAAGTTTCTCTCTGCTTGAGTCAGACTTGCCGACACTTAAAAGTTTATATTCTGTGTTTCGGTTGTGTGGATTTGTGTGTGGCAAGTTCAGGTGCCCTTCACATTCCCAGCCTTGACAGTGATGTGAAATACTGAGGAGAGGGAGACCATTCTGGGTCTTTGAGACTCTTTAGCTGCTGCAGTTCAGTTAGAAACCAGTAGAAGTGCTTCTGGTACCCAAAGCATGCTGTACTCAGGTGATGCTGTGCAGACCTGCTGGAGTTTTTTGTGTTATACCTGCTGCTACCAAGCTGAGGAATTAGGAATTCTAGTTGTGAATCGGCACCCCTTCTGTTCCCCAAATACAGAACGAAAATTACTCTTTGCACCAGAATTTCACCAAAATATAAGACACAACTGATGGGGTACAGACAGGCAGGCAAAATACATGAAAAGAGTGAGCATGTGTTAGTTGTGTGCTGAGCCTGTTCCAGGGGCAGGATGCTGAGGTCATGCCATGTATGCTGGCTGACTGTGGAAACATCTGCAGGTTTGGGATGAACCTGTGGTGTCATTGCCTGTACTATAGAAGCATTTTATGTATCAAAAGCTTGAGGGGATTCTTGGCTGTGGCAAGGAATTTCGGGTGTTGTAGCTTATTTATAAAAAGAAAAGAACAAACACAGTAAACTGCAAGGGAAGGGAAAGCTAGGGAAGGAGAGAACAACTGTTCCTGCTTCTGGTTTTTGTCACTCTTGTAAGGATGAAAGTTAGGAGTTACATTGTTGTCTTTTTTTACCTTAGACTTGACATGTTTTAAATCCTGCGATCAGCTGCCTTGGCTGCTTTCTGTCCTACATGCGTGCTTTTTTTTTTGATCTGTGATACCTTCAGTGGTTTCCAAAGTTGAAATAATTTTCCTACTCCTCAAAGGGCCAGAATGTCTGAAGACTTGTAATTGAGAACTTCTGGCTATTGAGCCAAATTAGTCTTAATGTCCCATGGGTACTTTGTGCATCTCTTCCTCCTTTAATGGCTGGTCCATATAAGAAGCAGCAGCCTGGCACTTCTCCATGCATCCGTCACTCCTCTACAGGCAGTGGTTGAAGAGGCAGCGTTAGGGACGAAGGTGCCCGGCTGGCTGAAGAAGCCACTTCTGGGCTTCTTTATGTTCTTTGGTACATGCCATCTGTGTACTCTGTTCTCTGGTTAATGAGATCTTTGGAAATAACCTTTTCTGTGTAATAAGCTATTAAGGGACAGGGTCCTAACTACCCCTCAGTAGGAAGCAATGTTGAGTGCCATCTGTTTTCCAGGTGAAGACAATGGTGGAGTGTGCTGGAAAGGTGATGGCAGTGTGGGTAGAATGGGATATCCCATTCTGTTCCCTGCCAAGGTGTGTGCAGGTGCTCTCTGCACTGGATAAGGCAGTGTTAAAACATAACCACCTGCTTCTCTTGGAATTATGTTGGAGAGATGTTATTGAGAGGGATGAGTGCATTGCGGTCTGGAAAAAGAGATGGCGAGGCAGGGTGTTTACATCCTTTGTTTAACTGGGAAATACAAGTCACAATTTAGGATCTCTCAGTAAGTGAAAACATAATCTGGGAAATGCTTACCCCGTGGCTGCAGTAATAGTGAACTATTGTTATCTGATAGCTCTGTTCCAAAACCCGGGTCAATGGGAACAGTTTTTCTGGCTGTTCCTGGCTTGCTGGGCACTTGGCAGTCAGTATCTATAATCCATAATCTTGTTAAGTCACGGCTAGATGTAGGAGGAAGCTCTCAACCCAGAAGTCCCTAAGTCCTTAGGGATGTAGACATAGTGCTGTTTGCTGAGAAGGACACAGACACAAAGGTCTCCTTGTGTGAAGGATACCCATATCCTGCTGAGCTGAGGAAGGTGATCTTGATTTGCCTTTTTTTCTCCACCCCTTCCAACCTCCCTCCCGTCTTCCAGAGAAAGTTCACTCCTGCGACCAGGAAAGGCAAAGCGCCCTGGAGGAGGCCAGGCAGAACCCCCGCGAGGGTATCGTCATCCCCGAGTGTGCACCCGGAGGGCTCTACAAACCAGTGCAATGCCACCAGTCGACTGGGTACTGCTGGTGTGTCCTGGTGGACACGGGACGCCCCCTGCCTGGTACTTCCACTCGGTAAGAGCTGTAGGCCTGGTGAGATGCCTGCCTGGAGAAGATGAGCTATAAAAAAAAAAAAATACTGTTCCTATATCAGATAAGCTCCTAATTCTACAGCAGTCAGCTCTGTACTACCTTCCTTAGAGCTAGCAATGCTGTATGTGATGTTCCCTGTTGAATGTTGCTATGCAGCTCGCTCTCTGTAGGAGTTGGTGCGTGGTCGCTACTGCCCTTACTTTCCTCTGTGTTAAGAATTCATACAAAGCAGCCTTTTTTTCTCTGGCTTGCAGCTTTTGGGTGGTAGCAGGAACCAGGGCTTTGCTCAAGAATACAGATCAGGGGCATGAGCAGTGAAAAGACAAGTGGCTTTGTTGCATTGTCCTGTGCTTTATACTTCCATGCCACTTGGATCCTGACCAGTACAGATTTAGAAGACTGCTTGGTTGTGTGTTGATAAATTTTAAGCCAGTGATAGATTTTTCTTTAAGTTACTCTATATATTAAAACTACCTGAATAATCTTTTCTAACTTGGAGTTTGGAAACAAATTGTGGGTGTGGCAAGTTATAAAAACAGGCCGGTAGGAGTTGGGACCTAAATTCTGCTACATACAGTGATTCTGCAGAGCATGGACAGCTTTGAAAAAAAGCTCAGTCTGTGCCCACAGGAGTTGGAACAGGGCCTTGTGCTATTTGTGGGTTTGAGTTGGTAGCTGGTACTGGACTTCAGAGTATGATCTTCCTTCTGTCTCCACTTTTGCTGCTGTTGCTGACTGTCCATAAGCAGACAGATGCTTGAGAATAATATTTCTTCTGCAGGTTTATTGGTTTCCCCTGCAGTAAGTAGATAAGACACAACCCCTTAGCAACCATCTGATGACACTAAAGCCATAGCACATAGTTTAGCATCTGCTGTTCTCCTTTTTCAGCTATGAGACCCCAGTGTGTGAAAGCGATGCCAGATCGAAGAGCACAGAGATTGATGATCCATTCAAGGACAGAGAACTTCCAGGTCAGAGAGGAACAAGATCCTGTCTCTGCCTTCTTCCCTTGTCTCACCTTGGGACTCTTAAGAGGCCAAGAATATTGTTGAGGAGATGGGGGATTTCCCTCACCGTGCATGTTTTACCATGTGTTTTATTCTGTGTTATTTTGGATTACCTCCAGTTTCAGCAGTGAACTGGAAAAGGCTGGGAGTGGCCTGGGGGCCAGTTTATTGCCTATCTGCCCTTTGAAAATGTGTCTGGGATCGGAATTTTCAGGAAAACCTAGATGCCTGGAGGTCCCCTGGGGGAAGAATGGACTCAGCATTGGAAGTTCTTCAAAGCCTGGCTGGGACAGGATCCTTTCAATTTAGCTGGGCTTTTCAGGAGCAATGAAAGAGGGCACAGCTGGCAATTGTCAGTGGACCAGCTGGCTCCCTGACACTGCATGGACCAGGCAGGGCAGTGTTCCTTGGTGCACTGAGGTCCCTTAACTAATGCTGGCTCCTCACTTAGCTGGACTTTATCCCTTATTTTATGCCTGGGACCCACTTTATCTCCCATTGCTGCTTGGTTTATGTTCTGCTTTTCTCCCTTCACAGAGCAACAAGCTATAATTTACTGTTTGCCTACCCTGTTTCTGCTAGGAAGATATGCTGGGCATAGGTGTCTGTGCAGCTCTTAAAAATGCTGTCCTACCTGCCTGTGCTCTGGCTTTTCTTTCCTGCCACCTTTCTAAGGAGCAGAGTGAGGGGCCCTCACTGACAGGTCAGCCATTGCTCTCTTGGGTGGGGGCTGACTGCTTGAAAACAGAAGCTACAGTGGATCCCTCTCCACCGTGAGGGAGTGGTAGAGACCAAGAACTCTGCAGAAAGCGCTGGTTGTTCTGGATCCACTTCACTTTCTCCTGGCCCTTTCTAGGGCTAGCGTAAAGTGAGTCGTCCCTGAGCAGATTAGCAAAGGAACTGAGATTTGTTCCAGATCTGCCTTCTGTGTCTCCTAATTCTCCTTCTGCCGGCTCCTGACCTCAGGCCCCATAGCTTTCTGCTTAGCAGCTCTGCCCTCAGCAGGACTCTCTTCTATGCAGTTACTCTTTTTCAGAAGTCATGTAGATATCTCCTGTTTGCTTCCCTCTCACATTTGAATGAAATTGGCCAATTGGCTCAAATATTACTTCGAGGGGTAGGAGGAGGGAAACCAGTTAAATGACTGCATTAAGGCTAATTTCCTTAGGAAATCGTGCTAAAATAGAATAACTTTACCTCCTTTCTTCACTGTCCCCTTCTCCCTTGCTTTACTGCCTCTCTCCCTTCATTTCCACCCTGCCTCTCCAGAATTCCTCTGTGAAAATGCTTTGCTCTTGGGCTTTTTCTTTGAGACTCTCTGGTCTCTCAGGAAGACAGAATGGTTTTGTTTCCTTCTCCCTCCCCTTCTGCACTGCAGCTGCAGCTGGACAAGGGGACAGGAACTGCTTGATGTAGAAGAGGACACATGATGCTCTGTAGCTTAGTGGTCTTGTCCCAGCATCAGACTCCAGGAGAGCTCCCCTCTCAGCTCAAGCCACTTTTCTGTGCCTGAGTAAACTTTCAGCTCTGTGCTTGGCTGCATTGTCTGACATGCTGGTTCCTGTCACTGAAAATACCCTTGTCTATGGAGAGACTAGGAGATGGAGGGTCTGGTCCTGGTTTGTCTGCCTGAGAGATGCTGTGCTCCATGATCTTTTGATGCAGACTTGAGGTTTGCTTGATTAGCTGCTCTTGGATGCAAAAATTCACTGGTGAGCCAGAAATGCAGGGGGTGAGAAAGGATGTTTCTTTTTACTTTTTTCTGCTCTTATTTCTTAGCAGAACTGAATTTTAAGAAAAGCCTCTGCTTTAATTTGAGTCTGATCACTCCATTTGGACTCAATTCTGTAAGGGGGACCCCATAACTTATTTGTCTTCTAGGGGTTCGCCCATTCTTCAGACTCCAGTGCTGCAGACTGTGGCCTGTCTGAAGAGACCCTGCAGAGGCCAAGGTGGGGGAGATATAAGTCCAGATACTTGCACACCTACACATACCCTCTTCACAAACTATGTCGTGGCTGTGGCCAGAAGAAGGAAGGAAAGTGTTGCTTGCACATAGCAAATGGCAAGCTGCTAATTCCTGCAGACGGTGGGATGCAGAGGCCCCAGGGAGATGACTTCTAGCACACAGGTTTTCAACCTTCTCATTACTGCAACAAAAAGCTTCTTTAAGTGAGTGGTCTACTCTGGCTGCCATAGCAGCTTACCCATTACAATGCTGACATTTTCTGGACCATGTGCCAAACGAGTGCTGAGGGGTGTGCGTGTGTGTAATGCACATAATATGGAGACAGGCGAGGGACTGTTGGTTAGCTGTTGCAGAGAACAGAGCCTGTAATACTGCAAAGGAGGGAGTTTTGTCAGATCAATTTGCAAGCTGCTTTCGGCTGTCAAGTGATTACAGAAGGTTTCTGGTGCTCTGTTTGGGGTACATGTGCTTCTATGCTTGTCCGAGAAAAGCAGAAAGTGTTGACACTGCTATATGTTGCTGGGAGGAGGCTCTTTTCTGATGTCTGCTGCCTTAATCAGCTTACTGATTGGTAGTGCGTGGTGGTTTGGGGAAAGAGAAGAGGTGAGAGATGTGATGATGGCTTCTCTCACATCAAGAGAAAACAATAGAACGGGAGGCGATGGGTTTTGGACAACAGTTTTGGAGGTCGTGGGTCAAAGTTAAGTATGCTCATTTCTTGGTAGGCTAGGGCAATTGTTACAGTATTAATGTGGTGGTAAATGAAGCATGCTTTTGCTCCGTTAAGAAGCAAGGAAACAGCATAGATTGCCTCATAAAGGTGAGGAGATGGAGAATTTCATCTCAGCTGTGTCCTAACAGGCTGGCACTGTTAAGGATAGGAGGCTCTGTAGTCTGTGGTTATGGTGGTGGGGAACTAGACGGCCTCAGCACTAAGTAATGGAAATGGTTACCAAGCTCGTCTTCAGTGCGCTTTGTCCTCCTTAAGCCAGCAGTGGCTGAGGGTGATTACCATGTGTTGACTTAGGCTGACGTATTTCCCATGCAGTGTGATCATGCAAATAACTGAATTATTGTGGTAGCTGCCGGCAGGCAATGCTCTCTGTGCCTGAACAGGAGAGTGCAAGCAGCAGCCCTCGCTTTGGCCCATGCTTTTGGAAGCTCTAAGCTGTCAGTTAGGACCTCAGAACAGCCATG
Source organism: Burhinus oedicnemus (assembly GCA_008921705.1). Taxonomy (NCBI): domain Eukaryota; kingdom Metazoa; phylum Chordata; class Aves; order Charadriiformes; family Burhinidae; genus Burhinus; species Burhinus oedicnemus. Next base: position 28,781 of record VFFE01004741.1, on the reverse strand, counting down.
TTTGCAGAGGAAGATGACCCAGGAGGTAATAAGTTGTTTTGTAAACTTCTCTGCAAGTGTCACCATGGGAACTCCCTTCTGCCAGGGCTTCCAGCACATCCCTGTGGTTATGCTGGCAGAGAACTGGGAGAGGCCTTAAAGCTAACCACACGGTCTTCCTGCCAGATATTGTTGGTGACCCTGTGTGTGCCTGGACAAAAGCTGCAAGACAAATTGCCACGCAGAGAAACCCACTGAGGGATTCTTCTGCCTTTCCTTAGGGACTGTGATGATGGCTGCTATCTTACAAACAAAGGAGGTTCTGGCTGATCCTTGCTGAACTGGGGTAGGAGACCAATCCTGTGTGTTCTTGCATTAAACCTCTTCTTTTCTTTCTGCAGGCTGCCCAGAAGGGAAGAAAGTTGAATTTATTACCAGCTTGCTTGATGCTTTGACTACGGACATGGTACAGGCTATTAACTCAGCAACACCTACTGGGGGTGGGAGGTGAGTCCAGAAGGCACTCAGGCTGAATGCCACCAAGGTGGCTGCAGAGCTCTGGGTGCCCCTGAGGTGGGGGTGGGAGGGAAAGGTGTTGCTCTGCACTGATTCGGGTTCTTCTGGGTTGCTGGGAGAGGAGCTGAGGCTGCATCTTCAGACACTTCTGTCCTGTCATCCTAGCCCTGCCTGCCTCCTCCCACCCCTCCTCCCTGGCAGCTGCTCCACCATAAAGGTTAGTATAGCCCATTTGAAGTGTGAAATGAGAGCTCAGTGGGAGGAAGTGGCTTGTTCTTTTGTCCCCTGGTGCATGAAAAGACCTAATAAAATGCAAATGGATTGAAGGAGACCGTGTGGCCTAGTGGCTACCACAGGGAGTGAAGAATGCGAACCAAATTCTTGGCAATACCAATGCTGTGGTTTTGCTGTGGGGCCAGAGCCAGCCTGCCGATGAGGAGAGGAGCTGTTTTTCATGGCCCTCCCCTCTGACCAGCTGCCTCTTCATCCCTCTTGGAAGGAGCAGCAGGTCAGGCCTGTTGCAAGAGGTGGGCGGAAGTTTCTGGGGAACTGGAGAAAAGCTGAGGTCTTGTCTCCCCCTTCTGCTTGGTAACAGCAAATCCCTTTAGCGCAGCAGCTGCAATGCTGTGACAGAACAGGCCATTGGGAACGGACTGTGGTGGATTTAAAACAAGTGCTATATTGCCTCAGCTATGCAAGGCTTCTATGAATCTGGATTCCCTTGACTATAAAGGGAGTCAGTGCTAGTTTAGCACGGAGGGATGCCACAACAACTAATGGGCTCATCTTCTTCATAAGGGTGTAGAGATGAAGGAGGTGTCTCTGTCAATGTGTTACTTCTGTGGTTATTGCTCCAATGTATTGAGAGTAATGTTGATCCCCTGCTTTCCTCTTTCAAAATGTAGAAAGAAGCAGTGCCATCTCTAACTACTCAAGACAAAAAACTTCTTGGGTGGCATCCCTGTGCCTCTTGGTTTCAGTATGGATTGCCTGTGAACCCATATGGTTTTAACTTTGTGTTTGGACCTTACAAATCAGGCCAGTGGCTGAGTGCCTGCACGCTGAATATTCTGTAACCCGTCGAATTAGCAGTATATGCCTAGCATGTCTGTATTCATATAAACAGGATGAAAAATGCCCCAAGGATGGGAAATACGTCGTTTTCTCCCAGCTATATGCATTCCAATGTCAATTCTGTCTAATTTGCATGGTTCAAATGCAGTGGGTAGGGGTGGCGGGAAGCCCTGGAGAGTATTTGATATTTATTTGGCATCTTTGTCACTGGGACTGAAACCCAGTCAATGTAATCATCACCCTTAAAATAAAGCTTAATATAAACCAATATTGTAGACACCTGAGATGTATGCCTCTACTGCACTTCTATAAACCAGCAGGCTTACTTCCTAACATTCCCCAAGCTTTGTGTATTTCTCAGCTTTCAATAGAGGCCTTTCTGATAGAATTTTTCACTGCCCAGCTCTTCATACAGTCGTCATGTTGATTTATTTTCAGTTCTAGTGTCAGCAGCCCAGTTGCAAGGGGAAAAAGAAATCTTCTAGCAGGCTGTCCTTTGTAAGGCAAAAGACTGCTACCACCCAAATACTCTGCCTGCCCACAGCCATGATTAAATTCAGGAAACTGCTCTGGCGTAAACTTCGTGTGCATCAGCCAGGCTAAGCGCATACCCCAAAGAACGTGCGTGAAGCTTTTCCATCCCACCATGCCATGATGCTTTCCAAGTTTCCCAAGGGGAGGAATGTCCCAAGTCCTCTCTTCAGGAATATCTGAAATTGTCTAGGTGACCTAACTTGACTTTGGCACTGGAAATGAAAGCTCTTTTTCCAAGATGAAGGGATATTTTACCTATAGAGTTAATCACAGGGCTAATTCATTTTCAGCCCTAACAACTAACAAAATACTGGATTTATGACGGTGCTTATCCTGTATCTCCCTGGCCCAAGTTTGCTGAGAAGGTCATGTTGAAGAGAAGAGTTAGAGATCTGGCTATCTGATTTTTCTTAATGACAGTCATGTCAGTTTTAATGTCAGTTTTCTTACTGGTGAGGCAAGCTTCACTTATTGCAGGCTCTTCTCCATCTTTGCCATAATGATGGCAGAACAGGTTCTGTATTTAAACATGCACTGGTTCCCTCTGTAGCCTCCCTCTTTCTGTTCCTTTACAGTGTTCAGCATTTCATCCTCCTGGGCCTTTTTTAGACTTTGAACAAATGCATCCAATGATCTGAGATAAATTTTTAACATATCACCAGCAAAGCTTATGCGTGTCGCAGAGGGCAGGCCAAGCAAACAGCAAGCCATATCCCCATGTCAGTTGGCCCTATGTACTTTAATCAATCGGAGAAGCAGCAAGTAAGAGTTTTAGGGAAGGGAGGGAGCATTCCTATTTCTTCGTGGCAGCAGAGAGATGATACTGGCGTACAATATGCATCTTTAGTATCAACGTTAAAGTATGGGACCAAATGCAGAGAAGAGCCTTTCCAAACTGTCAAGGGCTGAAAAAGCCTAACAGTGAGAGTCTTAAGGAGCTCATGCTTCCTTAGGGTATTAAAAGAAAGGAGGAAAAAAAAAAAGTTGAAAGATGATTTCATATAATCTGAGTATTTCCATAGGAACAAAAGCTCTGCAGGGTCTTTAGTCTAGCATGGAAGAACATGATTAGCTGAATATAAACAAACTTGTGATCAAAATTTCTTTAAAGCAAGGGCAGAATGAAGTCACGAGGGAGGTGACAGATTCCCTCTCTCTAAGGCTTTCATCTTAGGCCTGATGACTTTCAGAAAGACTTGCTTTAGTCAAACCTGAGTTATGGTCTTAAGAGTAATTTGATTCACATTCTGTGAGTATGATCTACAGGAAATCAGATTAGATGACCCTGCAGCCTTTAGTCTAAATGTGGATATGCGGAGTGAAAAGTTCTTGCATTTGCTGAGTGTCTTCATCTTCAAGACTTTACCTATTTATGCTGCAAAGCTATCTGTGGCTTTGCAATTAATGTCTGTATTAGTTTTTTTCTGGGAGGGAGAGAAGAACATGGGGAAAAATGATAGAGATCTGCATTTAAAATACCACATTTAGCTGTGCTAAACTGCACACTTCATACTTGGCACACAGAAAAACAATCTAGTAGCAGCAAAGTGAGGCTGTACAACTTGGATTGCTGCAGGCCATGTAAGTAAAACCTGATAAGACTTTTTTTTTATTGGGTATGCTTAAAACAACCTTGTAATCCCTTATAGGTCTTGTCTCGTTTAAGCAAGTTCAAAGCTATTGACTTTAATTGAGTTACTCTTGCTTTACAGTAATGTAAATGAGATGAGGACTTCCCTTCCTCGTGGCCCTGGTTTATATTACAGCAAAATAGCCAAGTAGACTTCATTTAGACTTTTGAAACAGAAAATCTCTGGTAAAATTCATTCTTAATTTTAAGTTTATGTAATAACTCCAAGGCACATCTTGTTACTGTATGTTTTCAAAGTAATTAAGGGAGCTCTTGCAGGAAATTGGTTTATTAACCAGTGTTTGGTATCCTTTTTGAAAAGACACATAGTTGAAATTGTTCATATATAAATCCTATATAATAGGACCAGTACTTTTTAAAATTTAGGCTTCACTTTAGTACATTTTAGTCTATTTTCTAATTCAGACATACTCATATTACACAGGGCCTAAACTAAAATAGACCAAAAGGGGATCCCGGCCTGGGTTTCCCTGATCTGAGAAGCTCTCTTTGGTCCCTGCCAATTCAGAAATTAATTTTAGTTGCCAAAATATGTGCACTATGGCTTGCTACATTATCAGCAAAAATATTAATGCCCTGTGGAACTTTGGGTTAAAAGGGCAGCTTACAACAGCCACTGTTATCATGTAACACAGCAGCTGTGTCCCTTCATTTTAAGTTGCCAATTATTCCCCATGTAATAGCCCTAAAAAGTACTTAAGAATATTGGCCCCGAGGTTCCCTTTCATGCTCTAGTTGAGCAGTTTGAAGCAGGCAAGCACAGCTCAGCACATCTCCAGGGTGTTCTGAAGCTGAGCCATGTTTTAATAAAGATTGACACTTTCAAACAGTGCAGGGAAGTTAATGCCCAACTCCTATTGCATTTCAATTGAAGTTGGATACCAACTTCTCTTTGTGCTCCTATGGAAATTCTAGCCTAATTAAAGATGCAGCAGAGTTCATGTAAGAGGAGGGTCTTTGAACAGTCAATGAGGAGTGAAGGAAGTGATTTTTAAACCTTCTAAATGATTTATCCCACAATCTTCAGAAAAGTTATGTTCAGAATAGTTTCATACACAACTTAGCCAGAGGAGAGGAAGAAACTGGTCGTGTAATATGAAGATAACTTAAGTTTTATCTGTAGAGAAATTATACATTCCCCATAATGAATTTTGACTGTGTAAGTACCCTTTTGTTTAGTCTGAACACAGCTTAGTTTTTTGTTGGCTTCTTGATTCTTTGGCTACAGGAAGGGGAGAATAATAAAACAAATACACGATCCTTTTGCAATTCCATTACAGTAATCCTTTTTGATTCAAGCCATGTTCCACCATTACAGCTTTTAACATTAGAATAGACAATCACAAAGAACAACAAAAGGAGAATAAGAAGAGCCAGAGCAATTCTGAATTTTACCTCAGTTTGTTAAACTCTTATAACTTTCCACCACTCCCCCAGGCACCTTGGTAGACATCATGAATGCCATCATGGGCATGGGCAGGGTCAGTCCTGTCATTTCTTCAGCTTTGCCCTCATCCATCCTTTGTTCAGTGACAGCACCAAGCAAGGTATACATCCTTGCAAAATATTTTCAAGTCATAGAATCTTACAACTTTAACACCTGTAGACGTCCCGACTACAAACATACCTTGTGTGTTAGGAGTGGAACCTGGACTAACTTTTTTTTCAACTCTGTTGCTTCTGCTAGCAGCTTCTTGTCCATCAGTGTTCTTCCATCCTGGAATAGCTCCCTCTGGTTTATAGTCTCTGTTTGCAGTTCAGTTAGGTGATGTTAGGCTGGTCTTGATGTACCTTAGACAACAGTCTTAGTCCTCTTCTCTCCTTTTGCCTCAACTGCTATTGTTGCTACATAAAGTTTGTATTACAAAATAATAGGTTTTCTAAAGGTCTTCAAACAGGTGATCATTTGCTGGGTACTTCAGAGATTGCAACCTCCCTTTCTCTCAAAGTGGGCTTTTGTATTAGGATTTTGTCACTGCAACAGTACTGTGGCTCTGTGTAGCCTGGGCAGCGGGATGCAGTGGGGCTGCAAGTGTGCAGGGAGCAAAGGATCAGCTTTAGTAGGAATGGACTTCAGTTTACTCAGTAAAATTTAGTGGGACATACTACACTTTGACAGCACAGTTCTGTGGAGGACAATGTGATTGCACATTGTACATGGTTCTGTATGTGAGTGATGTCTGCCATTTGCTGCTCTTGTATACTTTACCCTATATACCGTCCCTTCTCTGCTCCTTCCCACTGAGTTAACTCCTCCTTTCTTGCAAGGGGTCTCAAGGGCTGGAAAGCATTACAGACTGCATGCAAAGTGCATATTCAAGCTGTCTATTTGATATTTTGGCATATTCTTCTCTCTGCTCCAGAATTCAGTGTAGCTGCAAAAGTACACGTCCATGTTTTTAATAGCCTCTTTGCTTTCTGCCTGTACCCCAGTTACAGCCTGTCTCAGCTGGAAAATAGTATTGTTAAAAGTAACAGTATCTTAACCCACATATCTCCAAGCATAAGCCACCTAAGAAATAAGCATTGTCCTCCTATGAGGGAGCTGATAGCACATTATACAGGAGGGAGGATCAAAAGCCTACTCAGAGAAGACTGTGTACTTGATACCAACAAGTTAGTAAGAAAGCTGAGAGCAGGTTCCCTGTCCTAGACTGTTAATGACAGACCATGCTTCTTTTCGTTGTTGGACTGTGGGTGGGCTTATGCTGCATAATGGAGCTAAACTTGCTGGCTTATGTACAAAAGCAATCCAGCAATAGCAGGTTAGATTTGGAAAATCGGCTCCCACAGAGCTCTTTGCTTCCCCAGCACTCATTCTTTAGGATTGATTGTTTTGCTATAGAGTGCTAAAGAGGAACAATTAGGAAGAAAAGTAAGTACAGCTGTAATGAAGTCAAGACAAGAAGACTGCATTTTGGTAATGTCTGTCTTTTACTAGGTCTTAAAAGCTGCTACAGCGCTGGAGCGAGAGACTGGAATTAGTGGATTTCTGTGTGACTGGTGTTAGAGCAAGAGATGTTGTTTTGCTGGGACTTGAGAATGTACGGGGCAGCTTTGTTCTTTTATTTTTTCTGGTTTCTTTATGGTCTGAATGAGTAGAGAGGCAGCCCAACAAATGAAGTTTGCATCTGAGGACTGATTTATTTCTCTTGCAACAGCAATGGAGAGGTAATAGAGGGAAATTTCCCTGGAATACCTCCTGCAAAGTCTGTGCTTGTGGGACAATTAGAGCCCTCAGATTTATTTCAGCTGACCTGGCAGGTATGTGTTGTCATGGCTTGTCATCAAAGCTAGGTGGCTTAGCAGGGCTGTAAAGTTCCATCAATTCATGTTTCATGGATGGTGCGTAAGTGACTTGCATGGGCAGCTGCCAAAGTCAAGATAGTTAGATACAGTGTTGTAATCTCAGCCTTCTTTAGCGTATCATGTAATTTCATGAGCCAGGGAGATACGGCTGCACTGAGATGATGTGGATCCTGCCTGTGCTGGGTTCTGGGTGATCATCAGAAAGGGCAGGCAACCAACTCAGAAACTGCAGTCTCGCCAAGCCAGCCAACAGGAAGTGGTAAAAACTCAGAAATGGCTGTATCTTCCTTCCTCCTACAATCACAGCAGTTAAACTAATTCCCTTTAGCTCCATTAGCATGCTGCAGTTTTCAGCGCGAGCTCTCAGCATGTTTGTAATGGCAAAGATTGATGTATCGTCACCTCATGAGTCAATGTATTTGTATTTGCCTGTGGATTTCCCTGATTTTCTTTATGGAAGTGCTGAAGAGCACTATATTGCCTCTGTTGGTAATTCTTAAGAGCTCCTCCATGGTGTGCCACTGAAAAAGAGGCACTTCTAAGTTCTGCTTCTGAGTGTCTCTTCAGCAGGTAGAGAGAAGCTTCTGTTCCTGTCTGTTGTCTTTCTGCTGTTGATTCTAAGATGCTCTGCTATTTTCTCCATTTCTGCCTCTCCAGTTGTGGGGCTTCAGGAAACAAAGGGCAGGCCAAGATGTGGACAAGGGGAATCTTGCATACAAAAGCTCAGGTTTTATTCCTCTATCTCAGCGAAAGCAGAATATTGTCCTTTGCAATTCAGAACTTCCCTGTGACAGTTAGAAACACGCTACTCTTCAAATTGTAGCCAGCTCATTTCCAAAAGGGAGAGGCTAATGACTGTGTTCATAAATGTCATAAAAACAAGCCACAGGATGTGTTTTTATTCTCGCCTGTCATCCTGGTCTTTGCATCCAGTTTCAAGGCTCTGAAAAATCGGGGCACTCCCTTAGTTTCCTGGGGAGATTTTTGCAATTTCTGTATGTCCAGAGGTGGCTCCAGGGGCTCCCAAAATAAAGCCAGACTTATTTCCAACCTCCTTTTCTTCCCCTCAGTGTTTATCCCACTGTACATTGACCAGATGCTGTGACTGAATGCCAGGCTGCTTCTCAGCTAAGAATTAAATGATGGAGATAGTTTCAAGTAAAACCTTGAGAAAAATGTTGTGCGGTTTATTTGCCTCTCTCTACTGTGTGTGTTTACTTGCTGTGAGGATCCAGATGTCTCTGGATAGGGGCTACCTTTCTAAATTGTATCCTCATTTGTAAAAGCTATCAGAGAAGGTTAATGGGGTTCTCTGTTCTCCACCTAGGCTCCATTGCTTGCTTTCTGCATGTTGCAGACTCCCCTTCTCTAGTGATTTAAATTACCATGGTGGTAGGGTGGGGTTTTTATTTTTTCAGGCTCTGCAGCTGTGTTTTAGAGGCAAAACTGGTCATACCAGAAGGTCAAAAGAATTTTCTCCCTTTGAGTTCCCAACAAAGGAATTTTCAGTGACAATTAAATATATGTCCTACCAGTTTCTGAAACAAGGTCGGTGACAGTCTTAAAGTGCATTTTATAAGGTACCTGGGCTCATATTTCCCCATCAGCTAGAATGCCCCAAACTTACACCAGAATCTGGCTGTGCTTGCAGCATGCAACTGACACTGCTTAAATGGTGTGATGTAACAGTGCCTGTTCACTGGTGGCTTGACATTGAATGGCAGCATTTGCTATTTGTGCATCTTCAGCTGTTGCTTTTCTTCCTGCTCCTCTTCTCCTTCTCTCCAATACTGTTTGTTGTTGACCACAGAAAGAGAATGTGAGCCAAATAACGTCAAACTTGTAATATCACAATGAGTAAGAAATGAAGCAAACTGAAGTTGCCAGTTCTGTAGTATTGCTTGTAATGGATTTGTGGTGCTTGTCTGCTGTGGAATTCTTGTGTATAAATCAGCCATGTGAAAAGCAGTAAATATGCTGAAAATACAGCACAGGAGTTCAGATCATATAAATAGATACAGCAAGAATGTTGCATCTTGCCAAGGACACTTTCAAATAATGAATGTGTCTTGCATTAAATGAATTTGTTCCCTTTCTGAAGTCTAGGTGTTGCTATCACAGAAACTACCATGACAGGTGACACTCATGCCTCTCCTGCTGGTAACCTGAATGGGAGCCCAAGGGGCAAGAGGCAATGTCCATGGTCCCTTTGACCTCTAAAGGGGATCTTTCTGGGATTAGGCAGGGTTTCAGCAACTGGTGTGAGGAGAACCAGACCTACTGAGGGTATCAGTCTCCAGGAATCTCTTGGCACCACTTGTTAATGCTAAAGGGCATTTTTAGAAAAAGTTCATCTCTTACAATCTCCTCTTTTTAGCTGGGCTCTTTTGAAAGACCTGCATATTTTGCCTGCTTTATATATGGTGTAGTGCGTGTCTGACTCGGCAAGCAGCTTTGGCTCCTCAGCATGTGCTTGACAGTGTTGGTGAGAGCACCCATTTGTCAGGGGCCTTTGCTTCCTCTGTTCCAGGTTCTCTGAGCCAGACCCCAGCCACACGCTGGAGGAGCGGGTGGTACACTGGTACTTCAGCCAGCTGGACAACAACAGCAGCAATGACATCAACAAGCGGGAGCTGAAGCCTTTCAAGCGTTATGTGAAGAAGAAAGCCAAGCCCAAGAAATGTGCTCGACGTTTCACTGACTACTGTGACCTCAACAAGGACAAGTCAATCTCGCTTCAGGAGCTGAAGGGGTGCTTGGGAGTCAGCAAGGAAGGAGGTGAGTACCTTTCCTTCCCCATTGCATGAGAATAAAATACTTGACATGGAGTTACAGCAAACTTAAGAATCAGTTTTCTCCCAGGTGATTCCAAAGTGCCACAGTTTGTGTGATAAAATGAGCGGGATTAATACCCTGCCATGTAAATGTAGTTATTTGTGTTATGGCTCAGACTTACATCCCTTATCATGGACCTTTGTGCTAAGCACTATATGGACACAGGGCAAAAAGGTGAGCCTTGCCCAAGACCCTGCTTATACTGTAGAAGTCCTTGGAAACTGTAGTTCAGATCAGGTCCTTTCTGAGTAATACACTGCTAACAATATCCTGTTGTCTCAGCCATGTAGGCTGGAGGATGTATGAGCCAGCACAGACACAGTCCTTCTCCAGAGACCCTGTTGACTAACAGAAATAATATTTATTTTCATTGCTAAATCCAGCATGCAGGAAAGTGGATGACGCAGAGAGAGCAACTCAGAAGGAAGGCGCAGGGCTGTACTGTTGCCCTTTTTCAGAGTTAAATTGTACTTTAAGAATGGGGGAGAAATAGGGCATGTGAATAACATACTTTCCTTTCTGTTTAGTGCCTGAGCAACCAACCCACCCTCCTTCTGTTTCTTCCTCTTTCATCTTCACCTCATCATCTGTTGGGACCTGGACCAAGTTGATATTTTTGGAAATTTTATGAATTGAAACTGTTCAACCCAAATTCAATAATTATCAGTCATTCTTAACTGTGGGCAGATTTGCTTGGCTGGAGAAGGCAAACAAGGATCTCCAGGGGACTAATTTCCTGTGCAGGTGTTTTGGCTGTGCAGGCAGCTCTTGTTGTAACCATCATGCCAGTTGGGAAGGGTGGGTAGCTTGCTTTCTCCAGGCTTTACCTTTCCTTAGTTTGTTGCTCAGGTTTAACACGAGTGGGAACGGAGTCGGTGCATTTGGATGTTGGGAAGTTGCCTTTTCTAGGTGCTTTGCAAATGTCGTAGTTATCATAATAAGTCTGTTGCATTACTCGTCAGCTGTGAGAAGCATTCAGCTTCCCTAGCTCAGTGGAAGTTTTTTTCTTAGTCATTGGTACCTTACTGAGGAATGACATACCAAAATAGCAACCCTGTTCCTTAATTTTATTACCTTCCCAATAAGATGAATATGCCAAATGAGTTTTATTGCTATTTGGCCTGGAATAAGACTCTCTGGAATCTGCTGCCTTGGCCAACCAACTGTTCAAAATTTATTTTATGGAAGGGGGGCGGGGGGAAAGGGAGAGAAGGAAGAAAATGTGCATCTTTGAGCCAGTGTGAAGGGAAAATAATGCAGCAAGACGTTGCTGTGAGTGCCTGATTGCCCAACTATTTGCTGAGAACACAGCCTTGTCCTTTCATGGTTTCTTCCATTGTATGAGAACAGGATCGTGTGCAAAAAGGGGCTCTGACCTTGTTTTATCATACAGCTCCATGTGCTTACTAAAGGCCTGATAGGCCTTGAGGATCAAAGATAAATGGGTAAGTTACGTGGAAAGAGGACTGAGGGGGGCTAAAGGATGATGACTAAAAAGCAGTAGAGGGGTCAGTGCACGGAGCAGGTATTAACAGTAGGAAAGAACTGAGGGAGAGTACCCTAGAGGTGCAGTAAGCAAGTTTCCGATGGATCTTTTTTAAGAAGTCATGAATTTGTGAGGTGGTAGATTACATGCTTGCTCTGCTTTCTATTCCCAAGAACTTCTAAATTAAGAAATAACTGGTAGCCTACCCCTTTTCCATCTTTCCCTTATCCTGATCATGGGTGCATGCAGTCAGTCAACTAGTTCATGTGTTTGCTCTCAGTTTCGTTCTCTGTACCATGGCCTCCAAACATCTGCCGGGGCTGAGGTCACTATGGGTCCAAGCCAAGAGCTAGTTGGGAACCTTTTTGATGACGTACTTCTAGTTGTAAACTGCCAGTCAGATGAAACCGAAACTTTTCATGGAAATGTTTCTGTTTCAACAAAAGCTTTGTTGGAAAGGTTTTTCTGGTCTGGATTGGATGAGGAATGGTTGGAGGGAGGCAAGGAAAGTTGTCATTTCCCCTTGATATACTTCATTACAAATGAACTTGCCTCAGATGTTCCAAATCCTGGTTGGGTATCCAGCAGCATAAGGACTAAAATGAAGTGGGTCATCATTCCAGGCGACTGTGCCTCTGTCAGGCAAACTGAACACTTGTAATGATTTTGAAAATAAAACTTAATACAAATTTTGTAGAGTTCGGGATGCTGAGGAAAACAAATGTTAAGATTTCTGTATTTTCGTCAGTGTTTTGCTTTTGGGATTGATTTTTGTGGCCAGTTCCAGCCAAACATGGAAACAGTGTTGCCTGAAGGAAGCATAGGGCATAGGATAAATCAGCACTATTACATGCCTCTTGGGCACTAGATAGTCTAAATAAGATTTATGTGTGAGGATTCAGCTGGGATATTCATAAGTACAAATGTAAATCTGAGCTCTTTCCAGTGTAGAATCAAATCTGTCCAAGATGCATAGTTCTGTCTGTCTTCCCCTCCTCAGTAGGTTCTTGATGCCTGTGGTAACCTCATATGTGGGTGCTGCCAGCTAGTGGTTCTTCAGTGAGGAAAACAGCTGTCCAGTCAGCTGGCAACCCTTCCTCTTTTCCATCCTTATGATGACCCAGAAGGTTGCTGGGAAATCTGCTAGGTCTGGTGGCCGCTCTGCACAGCTCTTGACCCTCTGCTTAAACCAAATGTGTTTCTGTCAGTGGCAACTCAGATGGAAATATGCCATTCCTGGATCTCAGAAGGGAGTACCCACATATAGCCAGCCTTGGAGGGCTCACTGAAGCCTGCAAATGGTTCCTTAAACTGTGGCAGAACAGGCAGAGAGGGCTTGTATCTCGGAGTATGCCAGAAACAATCTTTGCCATCATCTGATCTAGGATTGTCTGAGGAATTGTGGAAGGAAAACACTGATTTACAGCCTGTTAAAAGTCAGCATTCATCAGTGCAGTCCGGGCAGCCTGAGTTAAGGGAGGAACCATCTATGATCAAAAAAAAAAATTTAGCTCTATGCATTAGTCAAAAGGCAGGGTCCTTGAGAGGAGATAGACATGCATTGTAAAGCTTTGCTGGAAAGTTCACTGGACCCAAGATTAATTGTACTCCAGTGATCTCAGAGAGGAGGACTGTAGATCTGAGCAAGGCTTATACTAGTTGTGCTGACTGCAAAATGCTGGAGTTGAGTTTTACCTCTGTATTCTTCCAAATTCAGAAGACAAAGTCAGCATTTTGTGCGTGCTTAAAGAGGAGCTCAGGGACTAAGCAGTGAAGAAATGTCCCTCTGCCAGCTGACAGGAAGTTTCCTTCTGCCAGTTCAGATCCCATGATTGCTTTGCCATCCAAGGGCTTGTCAGATGGTAGGTGTTTGGTGCGCTTCACAGGCCATGAGGACTTCTGGAGTGGAAACCAGCCACAGTTTGTGCCAACAGCCAGCTACCAAGAGCACAGTCCAGAAACAGCATCAAAATGTCTTAAGTAAAAAAGGTGTGTGTGTGTGTGTGTAATTAAACAGCATGTCACTTTCTACTGAAGCTGAGTAAATACTACAGAAAGAAGGAAAAATAATGGACAATCTGAAAGCAAACTTAATTCAGTGATAATCAGGACCCTTCTTAATAGTATCCACAGAAGTGACTGATTCTCTGTGTGCTTGGGAGGCTTCTGGGAATGAGGATGCTCTGTATCACTGCTGTGCCAGTAGCTGTGTGGGAGCAGGTAGCAAGGAGCAGTCACCTGGGAAAGGCTTCTGGAGCAATGATGGTAGAAAGCTGACAACAGCCTGAGAGGCTGTGAGAAAACTGTAACCAAGTAATGACTGAGTTAATAAAAAGGAAATGCAGAGTACCTCTAATTACAGTTAGATCAGAATGTAAATGAGCTCTACTGGTTCAGTGCTTGTTTTTGTTTGCCTTGTTCAGATATCCCCCTTTGGAGGTCAGTAGAGATGTTGCAGTTTGTCAGCTTTAATCGTGAAGAAAGTTACTGATGGTTAGTATGAATCAGGACATCAGTATTGTGCTGAGGACACAAGATAGGGCTCCTGGTAGCATGTTCCCCCCGCCCCATCAAAGGTGAGACCTTTGCTTAGTAAGTCTGAGGAATCATTTCTGCCTACAAAAAGCTGCCAGGGTTTTCTTGGGTCTTTTCCTTTTGAAAGACACCTGGCCTAATCTAGTGTGGCTAGTATTGTTCCCCAAAATAGCATACTTGTGAGGCTGAGCAAATGCTGTGCATTATGAAACTGACAGAATGATGGGATGTTACCCTATAATACCCAAGGGCTTCCCAGGTATACATTAGTAACCCACTGGCACCATCTGCCATATTCTTTCCTCTCTTTCATGTCAACTTTATGCTCCGTGCAGCGTTGTTTTGGTGGGGTTTTGTCTTCTGTAGCCGTATGTGGCTGGCCTATGTTTATATCGAAGGCAGCTGGCTGAAGGCGACACTCTCTGCCTTTGGAGTGACAGGTGATGAGCTTCGGGGTCGTTTCCCAGCACACACGTGTGGGGCCAGACCCACGGAAAGCACAGAGCCCTACCAGGCTGCTGGGAAGTTGCGCCCTGCCCAGCCTGGAGCATCCCTCCCATTTCAGGGATGCTCCCTGCCTTTTGTATCAGCTTACCTGGAGCTCCCCGCCTCTTTCCGAAGACAAACAGGGCTCATTCACAGCAACGCACTGTCGGCGTAGCTGCACTTGGTGCAAAGGGATTTGTTTTTGGGTTTGGGGTTGGGGTTTTTTTTGTTTTTTTGATATTTTTTTTTTTCGGATGCCTTCTCCCTTGCGCAGGCAGCCGGCCGGGGACCGGGCCGTGCGCGGCCCGGCAGCGCCCTCCAGGGCCCGGCCCCGGGAGCGGCCCGGCCTCTGCGACTCCTGGCGGCCTCGGGTTTTTATTGCCAGCCTCCCCGGGAGAGTCCCAGTTAGCTCTGGAGGAATCTGCCCCTTGGCAAGGGAGCTCTGCCTTTGTACACGGGCGCAGAAATAAGCGAACAACAAGGGTTCCTCTGATCTCGCCAGGGCAGATGGCTGATAATGAGGCCGGCGTTCGGGGGCCTTGAAATAATGTACCATGTTTATACAGTTTCTCTTATTAATGATCTCTAAAGCCAATGGGTTGTGCTTTCTGACCCATTTCAAACTCGGCCGCCACCACCTTTCTTTCTCTCCCTCTTTTCCTTCCCAGTGGTTCCGCTTCTGTCCTGCAGCCCAGCTTCCCGACCCCAGGGCTTCCCTGGTCTCATCCCTGCTCTCTGAGCTTCTGCTTGTCTTGCTCTTGCGCAGAGCTAAGTTTGCTTTAGCTGCGAGCGTGCGAAGTACTTAATGTGCAAAGCAAACAGTGCAGTCAGATCAGAACCACAAGCAAATCAAAGATAAGTCTTAGGGTGGGCCAGAGTAGGGGGTGGCAACAGGCTTACTGCTTCTGGATGGGAGTAGGGGTTCCCCTTTCCAGCTAATCCCTTGGCTGAAATCAGACCAAGCAGCTAGCAGGAAATGTAATGTGCTTTCCAGAGCTCCTGTAATCCCTGAGCTGTCTGTACCTGGTGCATGGTAGGGAACAGGTTTATTGTTGAGGTGAGAGCCCTTGTCATGAGCTCCATCTGGTGTAGGGTGTGTGTGCCTGTATCTCAGGACACAGTCACAGCTCTGCAGTCTGTCCCTGCCCTTCTGCCAGGTATGAGTTCAGGTCTTTGATTTTAGGCACCTGTTTGATTATTTGGTCCAAGCTAAAGATTTAGTAAACTTGGGCTATCTGTATTGCATCCACCTTCACTTTTCTGGCTGCCCCCTGACTATATGATATTATTTTGCTTGCTCTTAGCAAAAACTGTTTTGAGAAACTTCATGACACTACTTGCGTCCTTTCTTTCTTCTTCCTCCTTCCACAGTTTAGTTTAACCTTGTAATTGTTGCTTCTTGCTCTCTGGATTTCATCATATTCAGATACTGCAACACCAGGTATTTAACGTCTCTCATCTCAAGCACATTAGTCTTCTGACTCTTGCATGTGAATCTTAAGGAGTGCTGGCAGGACTTTCTGTGTGCACGCTCAGAGGAGCTCCTTTGAACCTGCCCTCAGGCAGCAGACAGTGGGGAGGCTCCTTTGTCATGCCATGGCATTTATTGCCTTTAACATGGTTCTTGGATTTTACAGGTAGCCTGAGCAGTTTCCCCAATGGAAAAAGACAAGGCCTTAACCCTTTCAGTGAGTATCTTGTCAAAATGTTTTCTTTTTTCCTGTGATAACCATGTGTCCCAAAACTCATTCTCCCCTGCTCTCCTGTGTTCACAAATATCAATATGGAAACAGCTGGAAACCAAAGCTGTTCATAAGAGCTGTGAATATAATAACATGCAGCTCAGCTGCATCATCTCAGAGTCCAGCACTGTGTTATCAGCTGGCGCAGACAGTACATTGCTAAGGAATTAGAATAGGATACAGCAGCTATGGGGTGAACACTGGTCTCCTACCCTATTCTCCCTGCTTCTAGCAAACAATGATTTAGGTGGTTTGTTGTGTTTCCATTACATTACTCCATGGACAAGTTCCCATGAAGACTTCTCTGTCCTGGTGAAGATCTGCTCTCCTCTGTATTTTGTGCCAGTGAATTGCACCCTTTCATCAGGCATGAAGAACAACTTTCATTTGTTTTGCTTTTAGGTCTGCTGCCTCATGGTTTCATTGGGTGCTTCTCATTTTGGATTGTGAGAAACAGTGAGCAGTTCTTCCCTGCCTCTCCTGCTCCTGCCACTTGTTGTTCTATAGCCCTCCAACATATGTCTGGTTAGACTCTCTTCTGTGTTGAAAAAACCTAGGCTATGTATTTGCTTAGTGACAGAAGTCTTCCCATACCTCTTGCTATCCTCCTTACCCTTCTGAGTACCTTGTCTGGTCCTGATGAGATGGGCTGAGCAAAGAACTGAAGATAAAGATCAGCTAAGCCTTATATGTTGATGTAGTGATGTTTCCTGTTGTGTCTTCAGTTCCGAGCATGTATTTGATTTTTGTCTGCTGCTAAAAGCTGAGCGGAGGCATTAAAAAAAAAAAAAAAAGGATACTGTGACTTCACCCTCTTTCCTAGTTGCTCAGAGTGCTTAGTGTAGGACAGGTCATCCCCGCTCCCCACTTGCACACTGTGTTGCATGTATAGACATTGAAGTCAATCTGCTGTTTTTATGAGCTGGTCATTGAGCACTGTGAGCGCCTTTTGCAGAGCGGTGCAATCAATTTCAAATATGAATATCTGGAATAATTTTGCATTTGACATTATTCATCACCTGTGGCAGGGCATGTTGATTAGTGCTGATCCCAGTGAGGCCTGTCTGGTAACCTTTCTCCTTTCTGAAAACCAGATACATACTCCTGCCTTCTCTTCAGCATGTTTTCACCTGTAATTCATCCACAGAGCTCTTGCTCTGATCCTGTAAGAGCTTTGCTTCTTTAAGAACCTTTGATGAGGGACTTAACAAAAGCTTTCTGAAGAAACTAGCTCGGGGCTGTGCGCATCCATCTGACTTGCTAAGCTGCACCCTTGTGCTATCCACTGGGACGCTAATAGTTCAGCAGGGTCCTGGGACCCCCAGCTGCAAGTATGCTGTATCCCCGCCACAGATTCAGTAGCTTGGTAGGCTTCAGAGTGCCTGGTGCAGGCAGGCCTATAGGAACCGTTGAGCAGCGAGACCGCTGCATTGTGCTGTTGCAGAGGTGGGGAAAGGTGACTTGCCCTCATCCTCCATGCATGTCTCCTTTGAGGCGTGCTTGCCTGCTAGGGGAGGAGGCAGCTGGCTGCGGATCAAGGAGGAGATGGTGGCAAGGTAGCCTGGCAGCAGCAGGCTTCTGCACCAGCTGTGGCAGGTGGAAGAGCAGAGGGAGAGATGTCAGACCAGTTGTTTGCCCAGACTGCATGCCCATTTCCACAGAGGACGAGGGAGAGGAAAGTGGTGGTTTATGTTTAAAAATGCATCAATCCCTAGGGCTCCGTGTGACTCATTCAATGCTTTTTTCAGCAAGGTTGTCTCATTAGCCCCCGGTTGTTTTCAGTCTCACAGCTTACTCCGAGATCTCAGCCTTCTGGGGCCATGGCTGTAGCAGAGGCTGTACTGTATCAGTCAGGTGCCCTTTTGGTTTTAACTTGCCTTTTTTCCTCACTTGCCCTGCTTCTGTTTTGTTTTGGTTTTCTTTCTTTTTTTCTCCTTGTCCACCCCACCCTTTCAGTAGGTCGCTTGGTGTAGCAGCAGAAGAAGGAAGGGAAGGCAGGAGCCAACCCAAAGGAAAGAAAGATCCAGCGACAGACGGACAGACACCTTGCTGCTTGTGAGCAAGCATGCAGCATCAGCAACATCCAGCGTAGCAGAAGTGGCACCCAGAACATTTGCACTTTTTAATAATTGGTTTGGGTTTGGGTTTGTTTTTAATTGCTTTTCAATGCCATTATCTAATACTTTAGAGAGTGGGGGGAAGCAGGATCATGACTTTTTAAAATTGGAACAGCTACTGATGACGTAAAATTGAGTTCACTGGGACTCAAAGAAAGAGAATTTTATATACTGTATATAAATATATATGTAAATTGTACAGTTGTCTTGTACAGGGGTTGGAGTCACTGTTCTGTTCCTCCCTTTGCTTTTGAAGGCTGTTAGGGTTAGAGGGGCACTTTGCCTTTAATGGATTACAGTAATGCATTCATTTCTGCCACCAAACCGTCATTCAGTTGCAAACCTTAACATCCCCATGCACAAAGGAGCAAGTATATCAGCATGACTTGTACTTTCGGATGTGCACACAGTGCCCCAGATACCAAATGCTTCTTGGGAGCAGCTGAACCCCGTCTTTTCTTACTGTAGAGCCCTGTGCAACTTGCAGGCAATTGGGCTTTTGAGACAGCACAGATTTTGCACTAAGTATTGGTGCACTGCAAAGCTGCATAAAGTAGGGATAGAAAAGGGTTTTATTAAGGACATACAAAAGTAGTTTATGCACCTGTTGCAAGCTGGGCAGAAATGAATTGCAAATGCATTACTATCCAGGCTCAGAAGACATGCTTAGCAAAGATGTGCCATGCCTCGGGAATCTAATGCTGTAGGAACGATGTGGGAGCTGTAGGCCTAGTAGAGTCAGTGGAGTGAAGTCACACATCATCTCTGTGACAAAGTGTTCATCTGTATGTTGTACAACAATAAAAATATTGAGAAGCCTGCTAAAAGCAGCATCAGGCTGCCTGTTGCTTTGCTGAAGAGCAAAGAACATATTTGTCAGTGCAGAAAGACGCAATCATACTGCTGGTTCCCAAGAGCCTGGTTTCCTCGTGTTTCAACATTGCAGCTTGGGCCATGCTCACTGGTAAAGGACTGTCTGCAATGACTGTTCTTGGTGGTGGTTGTGAATCCCAGGCTTTTCTCCTGCACAGTGATGTGCCTGCCTAGCTTACAGTATCCACTTCACCCTATTCACTGTTATCAGTACCTCCTGTGTTATCACACTTCAGTGTCGCATTACAGTAACAGTGAAGGCTTGGACTGAGGAGCCAGGTCTCTTGGAGGCCACAGGGGCTGTTTCAACTACCAGCCGTTTTTCCAGAGTTGTTTCTTACATAATGTCAGATACAATTGTAAAGTCAGCAATCCTAGGTTTGGGCAGAGAGTGATGGGACAATGCAGTGTTTTGCTTTGTGCATTTCCAACCACTGGCAGCACTTGCCTGTTCATAGGAAATGTTCTGAGCAGCCTCCCACCTCAGACCTGGCCATCCTTGTGCCACTCATCTCTGGACCAAGAACCTGTAGTTGAAGATGATGACATGCCATGCTAATATGAGATCACACTCACAATTGCTTGTAACACCACTGCATTACTGTAGAGACTGGGTTTGTCCCTTGAGGCTTTGTTGCTTTGGTAAAAGATCTTGTGACACAGCATCTTCCATCTGTGGCATGTCATCGTGATGATAGCTTGAGATAACCACATCATAGCAGGAGTGTCCTGATGCAGTAAGTTGGTGCCTTGTTGCCAAAATGAAAAGTTAAAAAACCCTACAATCTTTCTATAAAAATCTTTTTAATAGTAATAACTCTTCCTCTGGGAATTAGATTGGAGCTGATTAAAGCATTTGACATGGTTAAAAACATCTCTGGTAGTCTCTGAAGTACACATCACACCACCATAATATAAAGAACTCTCTTAAACAAGAGCAGATCCTGCTGCTGCTGGATCTTCATGGTTCCTCACATACAACTTATGTTCTTTACTGGCCTGCAAGCTCCCATCTTCTTGATTGAATCTTCTCTTTTTAAAAGCCCAGGACACATCTTGTGTGTGTTGAAATGATTTGGCTTAGTGTATAGTTAGAAATGTCCTTGTCACTCATTAATCCTTTTGTAGGAGTAAAGAATGAACCCAACTGTATAAAAAAAAAAAAAAACCCCAACAAAAAAAACCTCTCCTTTTTTAATATGCTAGTTTTAGGAATTAAAAGCTCTGACTGCTAGGTTGGTGGTTGTTTTCCTTTTTTTTTCTTTTTTTTTTTTTCCTTTTACTGTATAGTTGTGTCCAGCAAAAGCAGTTCTGTCAGCAAGCCACCGGGGCCGGGCAATGCCCTGCAAGATTGCAGGGGGAGTGCAGAGCTGCTGAAAGTCACTACATCTGCTGCTTGTCACATAAATCCTTCTGCAAATGTCCTTTTTCTCATCCTTGTGTCCTTCCCCTCTAAAAAGCCTGCATTCACATGTAGTTTGCAATTAAAATTGGGTCAGTTCTTCAAGAAAGCCAAACAAGAGGTGGCTGTTGATGTTAGCTTTGGTATTGGTTGGTATTCATGTTGCTGTGCTAGAGCTGACTTTTTGGATGGCTTGGGATCCAAGCGTTATGTTGCTTCCCCCCTTACTTTCATGGGAGAAGTCCAAATTCTAACATCCTGGCTTACTGGGATTGCACAGGCCTCCGAGCAGCTTTTGGCAACACTTGCACAGTGGCATGCAAGACTCAACCACCATGACTGTGTGATGTCTGGGCAGGGGTTGGGTTACTTGTTCTGGGTTTGTGTGTTGGGAGCTCATGAAGACAGTACTGGTCCTGATTCATATAATATATATAACTCATCCTATGAGTTGTCTAAACAGTCTGTACTCATCAGAAGAGAGCAGTGTCTTGGCTCCCGACTTCCCTTGTTGCTTTTATTGACAGAGAACTGGCCAGTCCACCTGGCTGCCAGGCCAAACATGTCCTTATCTGGTGGTGGTAAGCATGTTCTGCTCTGCCTTGCATCAGTAGCATCCTGCTGAAGCTGGGGCATGGGGAGTGTCAGCGTTGTGCCTGGAAGCAGACCATGGGCATGTCTCCCCTCATCCTTCAAGTCCTCTTGGGCTCTCCAGCTCTACTTTGAATGACAGCTGAAAACAGCAGGGATAGAGGAGGGAACCAGGCCTCCACAGTGCAAGTCATCTGTTCTTCCTGCCGGAAGCAAAAATACTTCCTTTTTTGCTGATCCTCCAAGGACATAGTGTGTTGGAGGGAACTGGATTATGATGGGATTCATCTGTGTGAAGACACCACTTTCCATGGCCTGAGTTTATATTGAACTTACCCTGCCCCAGCACATTTCTGCCGATGGCATTGTTTGTTAGACTGAAAGGCATCTGTTTGATTTTGATTTTGTAATAAAATAGATAACTTTTGCTCCAGTGTCTTGTGGTGGTTTCTTGCTGAATCTTGATTTCCAGAATTCATCTCTTTCACATAATGTTCCTGCTTCCAGAGTCATGTGTCAGTCTTTGGTTGGGATCTGAAGTCCTTGGATGTTTCTCTGCTGTGTGTAAGCCTCCAGGTTGAATTGAAACATGCCCCAGAGTGCTTCTCTGCAGTTTGATGACAGCTGCCTGAATCTGCCTCAGGCTGCTTCAAAAGGCTGTGAAGCCTCAGCAGGAGAGTAGAGGTGACCGCAGAAGGTGGGACTCACATCTAAGTGGGATCTTATAGCACAGTCTCCCTAAACTAGGGTTAGAAGACAGGCACTGCACCTCACATCTCATCCCCACTCACCTTGGGAGCCTTCATACTCTACTTTTGCAGGTCAGACCTCATAACGTGGGAGCCTGAAATACTACCTTCTAGGTGTTGTCAGAAACCTTTTAATCCTCAGAGGTGACAAGTAGCAAGCTATATTGGGAAGCTGCTGCTGCTATTGACAAAAATACTATTTCCTAGGCTACGGGGAGGTGGTATTCATCAGAGGCTGCAGCACAAGATCCATGAGAGAGGAGGCCGCACACCATTCCCATCAAGCAGATGTGACCAGTTTTCTCATCACTGTCTATGTCATTTCACTTGATCACATGTAAATCTCTTGCAATTAATAAGGAGCCAACTCATTTATTGCACATCAAAGGAGAAGCAGTTGCAGTCCCAAAGGGAGGTTTTCTGCTTGTAGAGTAGTCACATGCTGGTTTGTTTGTAGACGGGCAGAGAGGGGTCTGCTAAGACTGTTGTCTTGAGATGCAAGTTCAATGATGAAAGGAGAAAATGCAGGGATGAGTGACAGCCAGCGTGGATTTGTCAAGAATAAACTGGCAAACCAAGCTGATTTCCTTGTATTACCAAGGTAACAAGTTGTGGGGCTAAGAGAGAAGCAGTAATTGTCATCTCTGGAGTTCTACAAGGCTTAATTAAAAATAGGAAAAGAATATCTTTAAAAAAAAGAGCAATTCTTTGGCCATGGTTCCTATTTCTGGGGTCAGCATAGGTGCTCTGAGAAGCCTTCACCCTTCCCTGGCAGTGCAGTCATTCTGTAAGCGAATCAAAAGAACTGCAAAGAGCTCATTTCTGCCTCTGCTTCCAACAGTGATATTGCCAGAAGACTTTTCCTCCTCCCCCACCTCTTTATCTTTGACGTAACTAACAAAATCCACATGCAGAATGCTGACCTTCTGACTTCTCAGCAGCCAGCCCTTGCAAGCCACGTCAGGCAAAATAACTTGGCAGCCCTCCAAAAGCTGATACTAAATTGGACAATGGGATCTGCAGAAGTGGCACTCCTTAGTTTGGAAAACACCTTGAAAACAAAGTGGGTTAAAAAAACACCACCTCAGGAACTAGGAGTATAACAGCAAGTGTTGTCTATGGAGTGTTTGTGAGAAAACCTGAGGCTGCCTGCTTTGAGAAGCAATGATGCTTTCTGCCATTCTGTATCCGAGGGCCCGCTTACTGATTTTAACAGCTGGGTTTGTTTTTCAAAGGTGCCTTGCCGGTGCACACCAGGAGGTGTCCAGCTTTTGTTCAGAAAACACCACCAGCTCTGTGCTACGTGTTGTAGCACAAACCTATATCCCCACCTCCCGCAAAAGCATGAATGAACATTTATTCCACGTTATGTTGTTCTTTCAGCACACTGGGACTCAGCTGAGGGTCTTCTGGCTCTCAGCCCAGGCAGAGGAGCTTTGGCCTCGCTGCGCACATAGCCAGTCGGCATCCCCTTGAGAGCAAGGCACTGGTGGTGGGTGGCTCTCTGCTCCCTGCCTGAGCTAGACCTGCCCTGTGCTGCAGGCAGAGGGGTGTATGTTGGGTGATGAGGGAGACGGAAGTTTGTGGCTCCCGGAGGCTGACGTTCCCACACCTTGCCTCCTCTCTGCTGCTGGCAGAAATAGCAGGCCCAGCCCTCCTGCGTGCAATTCACAACTAGGTGGCCTTAGTTTGGAGCTCAAGAGTAGCTCCTCAGTGCAAGATCTGGGAGTCTGGAGCTCCTCAGTGCAAGATCTGGGAGTCTGGAGTGCAGCTGAATTCAGCTCACATTACTAAAAGACAAATTCAGTCCCAGTACAAAACAGAGCCTTAATTCATTGCTTTTTGGTATATGAACGAAGGACTCGGAACTGTGCGTGACCTTCATCCTCAGTTTGACGAAATGAGTTCTTCTGTAGCATCTCAGTGCTGTGCTTCAGGCAATAAAAACTGCAGAGTTTGAATGTCCATTATACAGGACGGCTCTGGCTTTGCATAGCACAAAGTACCATTGCTGTCTCCCTCGGTCATGATTTTGGCTGGGACCACTCAAGTAATCCCTGCTGACTTCACCATGTCAGAAAAGAGTTGACGCAGCATTTGGCTGAAGAGATGGAGCTATTTCTGAAGTGACTTGGATGTTCTCACAATGAGCTGGCAGGTTGTAACAGGCAAAGCTATATGAAGGTGGCTGAAGTTGGATCTGTTCATCTGCAGCCCAGCGTGAACGTGAATTTTTGCATCTCTTGAGCTGTTATGATTGTTTCAAGTGTTCAGATGTTTGCTGCAAGCATTTTTCCTCAAAAATGCAGTTGAATACCAGACCTTTTTAAAATGAGTTAGTCTGAAGTACTTAGACTCCAAAAAATAAAAATGAAACATTAGATATCAATTAATTCAGAAAACTGGTGGGCAGGCTCTGTGAAGAGATGCCCTAAAGGACAAAACAGATCTGAGAAGTGATAAAAGAGCTGTGGTCAAAGTCCCAATAAGAAAGTACTATCCTGCTGCAAGGGAAATGAAGTAGAGACCAATAAAAGGGATCAAGAGCTCTCAGCATCCTGAAACATGAAAAGGAAAAATATGAAACGTGGGATTGGTGTTGGAGCATTGTAGACTACATGTGAGATTCCAGGGGACGTAAGGATGGCATGGCAACGTTGCCTAACTAGAGATGAAGAAAAACCTAGGGAATTACAGACCTGGTGTCCTAATATCCCTCTGTGAAAACTTACAAGAGTGAGCCACTGACCAGGTATTCTCTAATCTCCTAGACAGATTTATAAATTTGTTAAAAAAATGAAAAAGGCTGGAATGGATTTGTTGATGTTTTGCTGAGGACATATCATATCAAACTAATTTTATTCCATTCTTTGACAGGATAACTGGCCTCATGGCTAGGGGGGGTCAGCACTAGATATGATAGGTCTTGACTTTGGTAAGGCTTCTGGCACTGTCCCAGAAGACATTCTCATAAGCGAGCTGAGGGAACGCAACCTATTTAATCTTCCAATACATTGAGCTCAGTGTCAAAGTCAGAGAGCTTTCTGGGGAAATCTCTCCAGTGGCTGTCCAGGGTCCAGGCCTATTGAGGATTTTCATCAGCTGTTTTAGAAAATTGCTTTACTATAAAGTTTCCTGGTGCTATCCAACTGGGAAGGGCCGTGAGCACCTATGAAGGGTAGGAGCAGAATTCTTGATAAATTGCAGAAATAGTCCAAATCAACAGGATGAGTTTCAGCAGAGAAGCAGGTGCTGACCTGCCGTGAGGCAGCCAGCATGAATGCGCGAACACAAAGTAAGCCCCAGCAGGCAGCAATCCAGCAGCAATGACTGCTTGGAAGCTGGAAGAGGAGAAAGTGGAGAACCTGGAGGGCTTTACCACATACAAAATGCTCTTACAACAAGGATAGTAATCAGTTGTTTTCCATGTCTTTGTGAATAAAACAAGAAGGGGAAAAAAAAAAAAAAAAGCAGGGCCAAAACCCCGCTACATTTGGGTTTGCTGTGATTTTTCTACCCAAGATGCTACTGAAGAAGAGGAGGGAATTGTATCTCTTTTGATAGCTTTTTTAAGATCTTATGGGACAACCATGGTGTTGATAGAGGCATGAAGGCATTCTGTACAGTATGCCTTAGTGCCAAGGAGGTGCCCAGGGGACTGTCTGAGAGCACTGTTGATGCTTTTGTGTTGAGATATTTTTTTTTTCCCCCTTTCTCTACATCTTTTCCATGCACCTACGTTGTACGCAAATAATTCTCACAAAATGGGACCAGTGTTTCTGCAATGCAAGCTTATTTTCTGAGACAACAGAGACATCTTCCTGGGAAGGTATTTGTAACTTCACATCTTACATACCAGTTTCAAAGTACTTCCTAGACCTGTGTTATTTTTTATTGCATTCTCCAGACTGGGCCAATTTCTGAGTGCATGCCCAGCAATGAGTAGTAGGCAGGTCACAATTTTTCCTTTAGCCACAGCTCCCACTCAGCTTGCGACATACGTGGCAATAGCAGCAGTGCTGTCTGGGACATGGGTGAATGCTCACATTTAGGTGCAGTGGGAACATCTGATGAGCTCATCAACCTCACATCATGCCTGCAGGCTCCATGTCTAAGATCATATTACCACCTGAGGCTAAGTGTGGGGAAGGGCCGGGTTTCCCAGTTCGAACCGGAGATGACTGTTTCTGCTGCTGGCAGCGGGGACAAGTGTGAGCGACCCCCTGGCCACCTGCTAGGATGGCCCATGGGCCTGGGGTGCTGGTCTCCACCACCGTGTGCTGCTGGGCAAAGCACAGGACCCCCCCATGGGCAAAGGTAAGGCAGATGTGTATGTGTGGGGCGGGTAAATCTACTCATGGTGTTAATTATCTAGATATTTTAAATAGCTCATTTAAATACCGGGAAGTCCTTAATGCCTTTCACCTATAGAGGCAAGTTGGGAGCCCTGTCTTTGCTGGGCACTAAGTGGCACTGGCACACACAGCTCCGTTATTAACAAGCTGGCTGCTGCTGGCACACGCACACAGATGACAGCGGTCATTAAAACCATTATTTTTCCCATATAATACTCCAATGGTTATTCTTGGTGACAGGTGCTTTTCAGCTTGTGGCTGGGGCTGGCCAGGGCTCAGCAACTGCTGCTCCCAGTCGTGCAGGCTGGCTCCTACACCAAGGTCAGGGCTGTCATCACTCCCTGGCAGAATTAACCCAAAAAAGCCTTTGTCTAGTGTTTTCCCCAGGAAAAAAAAAAAAAAAAAGCAGCAATTCCAGGTGAATGATATGAGGAACAACGAGCTGCCAGCTAACACCGAAGTGGAACTGAGGATGGGCTGAAATTTCCTGGCTTTGAATGGTGGCATGTTCAAGCATGATCAGATCTCCTGGATACACTTCTGTTACTGTCTATATCTATACTGTTGTGCTATCAAGAACTGGATGGCGGTCATTCCTCAAAGGTCTTGTAACCAACCCTTTATCTCAACAGTGTCCAGGTACAACAGTACCGGGTGTCCTCCAAAATGCTTTCCCACAGGAAAGCTGGTGGAGACATGCAGGTAGGCATCATCCCACCGCAGCAGTGGGCCAGGGTGGTTGGAGCTTGAGGTGGCACATGCAACTGATGGGGGCTTCTCCTTGCAGATGGTGCTGTGAGGTGAGGTTGTGTTGCTGCTTTGGGATGGAGGGAGGTGGTGGGGTCCTCCATACCAGGGCCAAGCGGCTTACAAACCAGTCCAGCAGCTCCAGCTGTGGAATCAGAGGAGATGTGCATCACAGAATATTTTTGTGTTTAATCTGTGCTTGTCCAGAAGATCCTTGATCACACCAACAACACAGTAATTGCCAAAAAGGTGACAAAGCTCATTCTGGGAGCTGCAATTCCCTCCTCCCTGGCTTAAAACCTTTGCTCGCTGGCTCTAACAAACGCTTCATTCTCACTGTACCATACTGCAGCCGATTCCTGATGCCTGCACGCTCCTGTCACTCATCCCAGCTCGCTCTGGGATGGCGCCATTCAGTGCTGGACCTAAGCCTCAGCTCTTGTGGGGACCGGGATGCTTCTGCGAAGCCATGGCAGCGAGCCAGCCCCAAAAGGTCACACCCCCTACCTCCCCACCTCCAACTCCCCCCCCAGACCCTTCACTGAAGTCAAAGGCAAGGGGTCCTTTCCCGGAGCAGGAGCATGTGTGCATCCCCCCGGGCCAGGAGCTCGATGCGGGCGCTGCTGGCTCATGGAGGACGTGAGCCGGCTGACAGGGCAAGGGCTGGGAAGTGACCCCCCGCACAGGCCTGCGGGGAGATGGGAACGCGCAGGACCCAGTGGCGCAGTGGCCTTCTTGTGGCCGGGCTGGTGGGCTTTGCTGAGCTCTGGCCATCCCGAGGCAGCGATGTGCAGCACAGCCTCCCGGCAGCTGCTCCACCTTTCCTACAGCCCAGGTGCCCAAGTGGGTGTCTTCCCACCCTGCGTCTCCCCAGGCTTATGGGCTGCACCAGCCGCCCCTTTGCTGCAGAAAGGCACATGGGGGACAGTTCTGGCACAAGGCTCACTGTAAAGGGGATTTTGGGGGTCAGGGCCCCAAATAGAAGTGGAAAAAGGCAGCCAGTGGCAATGCTGGGTGAGGAGGTGGCATGGTACTGGCCGAACCCGAGGCACAATTCCCAGCCAGCCGGGATGGGTGAGGGGGACAAGTGAATGATGCTTCTTTGCAGAACTGTTTTTTACCCAAAGGCTGATTGTTGACTGGCGTCCATGCAGTGCAGCATCACCTGGATGGCAAAACCACCATGGGGTGCTGGGGGTGTCCCCCATGGCAGCGGAGTAGGAAGACAGCCAGAGGTACTGCTGGCCCCGCACCATGTGTGGCCCATAGACTATGTCCCCGTGCCATGGCAGTCCCCAGGGATGAAGCAGCTGCTTTGATCACCTCTGCTTTCCCCTCCTGATGTCAGGGCACGTTGTTTACCCTCAACCGCAACAGCGAAGGGGCCTTGGCGAGGAGTGGGGATGGAGGGGAGAGGGAGGCTGAAAGGTACGCCTGTGCCGCCCGGAGCAGGATGGCTGCTGAGGGAGGCCAGCGGCTGTTACTGCAGGCTGCCACGGGAAGCTGATGGGAGAAACAGAGGGGAAGGAGCAGCCACAACAAAAACACCAGCAAAAACCTCCTCTCCGCCAGCCAGCCAGGGGCAAGTGCTGCGGGGTCCTCCCAGCAGTACCGAACCAGAGGGCTGGGCGGAAGGGGGGAGCGAACCAGCCACAGGCAGTGCCACCAAGTCCAGGTGCCTGCCCAAAGGAAAACAGGAGGAAGCAGGTAGCTAGACCAAAAATAAAACATAAAAGCCTTAGCAAAAAAAAAAAAAAAAATTAAATCCCCAAAGGCACGAAACTTGCTTTTTTTTTTTTT
>VFFE01004734.1:469576-515045 GCA_008921705.1 Burhinus oedicnemus | reverse complement strand
CCCCGAGAGGGGGGAGGGGGTTATGGGGAGGTGCCCAGGCTGGAGGAGGAGCCGGGCTGGGGGGTACCGGGGTGCCGTTACCGATGTTGCGGTGCCCGCGGAGGCTCTCGAGCGCGGCGCGCTCCTTGCGGAAGCCGTACTCGGCGCAGTCGGCGGCGGGCGGGCGCGCGCCGGGGCGGCGCGCGGGGCCGGGCCGCGGCGGGGGCGGCACGAACTCCTTGACGGCGCCGGGGGGGGCCCGCGGGTCCCCGCAGCAGCGCACCCGGTAAACGGAGGCCGAGGAGCCGCTGCCCAGCGGCGCCTGCACCTCCCACAGTCGGCCCAGCGCCTCCAGCAGCGGCGCCGCACCCCACACGCACCCCGACATGGCGCCGCCCCGCCTCACATCACCCCGCTGCCGCTACCCCGCCGCCGCCGCCCCGCGATCCGCACCGGCCCCGATACCGGCCGCCGCTGCGCTCCGGGCGCCATGACACCGGAAACGGGGCGGGGCGGCGGCGGCCCCGCCCGGAGGCCCCTCCCCTCCGGCGGCGCGGGGCGGAGCCGGCCGCGGGGCGGGTCCCGTGCGGGGCCGCCGTCCCCTCAGCTCGGGAGCTGGAGGGGTCTGGTCCACTCGACACCTCCGGGGCTCCCGTCCCCTCGACGCCCCCGGGGGCTCATTCCCTCAGCCCAGGAGCTGGCGGGGTCCCTGTGCCCTCAGCGCAGGCACCAGCCGGGTGTCCCATCCCCTCGGCACCAAGCACAGCAGGGCAGCCATGTCACTCTCTTGGCCTGGGCGCTGCGAAAGTCCCCCAGTGTCCACCGGCTCCCCGTGGCCATGTCACTGGGCCTGGCTCCTGGGATGGGGATATCCTTTGCAGGTGTCAGGCCTCCGGCAGCGCTTTTTGGGGATATTTCCCTTAACCCCATGGCTTTAACATGGCAGACCCTGCCCTCCTAGGCGATCACTCCAGCAAGGTCGGTGCTGGAGGGTGGCTTTCCCCGGCACCCCTCAGCTGCCCGGGGCTGCTGCCTCATTCCTCTGCCCTGCAGCCCCCCTGCAGGAGCGTCCAGCAGGTCCCCAGCCTCATCGGGGGGCTTCGGGGCTATGCTGAGCTGGTGCAGGCGGTTCCTTCCCATCAAGGGACTGCTACATGTCAGTGGGTTAAAAAGAAAAAAAAAAATTTATTGTGCAATCTGCATCTTTTGTCCCGAACTATGCACACAGCCTAGACAACATAAATAGAGGGACTGGACCAGCAGTGAGGTTGCCTTGTGATCGGCAGGGTTGGAAGATGCTGGTTCCTCAAAGAGGGGCCTACAAGCCCTTGTTTCCATCAACATATACAATGCAGTGTAGGTCTAGGCAGCACATACATATACATACTCATATAGGTTTCTGTTTTATGGGGTGGCATCGGCCGTGCACAGCATCATCACATGATACACAGGGTGTGTTATACCTCAGCACTGACCATCAGCTGGCCATGGGCTCTGCACGGCTCTGGCATCTCCTTCGCTCTCGAGTGTGACCTCCCTGGTGGCCGAGCGCTGCACAGCCCCGGCACCACTATGGCACTTGCCACGCCAACAGGCAAGGAGGGACGGTGGCTGCTCCCAGGGCAAAGGGATCTCTCAGTCCCATGGCCTCCTTCCTTCAGCAGGACCACAGTGTGGTGGAAGACATTTCTTCGGCCCAACCACCCTGTGTGGCCCAGGAGGACCTGCACGCAGAGGTGCCCCATCCATGAGCCCCTAGGCTCCTCCAGCCCAAAACTGGTCTTTGGAGCTTTTCCTCTCAAAACCACCTTTGTGGTGAGGATGCACATAAAAGCTCTAAGCAAAGTGCCATCTTGCAGCTGCTTCCTTGCACCAGCCCAGGGGTCCACAAGCTGGCTAACCTCTCCTGTAATTCATGGGGAAACAATCACAGAGCAGTATCAGAGGACGACGTGGCTTCTTGTGTCCCAGTCTCACGAAGATGTCACTGTCCCAGGAAATAAAGGAGAGTGGTGGTGCTGGCCCACGTGGAGTGGCCTGCCTGCCTGGGCAGGTCGGTCTGGTCCATGGTGGCCGGGGTGAGACCAGGAAACAAGTGGAAGCTGGAGGGGGTCTCACAGGGAGTTTGACTCCCTGCCAGAGCCCACTGGCCAGCAGCCACGCAGCACCAGACATCCAGCCCTGCTCCCTGTCAGAGCCCATGCCGTGAGGGGGTCTCCTGCAGCTGGGGCTCCGCTGCCAAGAGAGATGGCACTGGGAGGACTAATGCCAAGGGCTTGGCATCTGGAAAAGGCCTTAGGAACATCTGCCATCCCAGCTCCCTGGCATCAGGGCGCTAGGGCTGGGTGAACCTGCTGGCATACCAGGATGGGGTATCTCAGCAAGCACATGATGTAAGTTGGGACATGCTCCAGGCTGGGGCAGCCAGCCCAGATGTGGGGAAATGCGGGGGACACTTGCCCCAGCACAGCTGACAGGGTTGGGGGCAGGCTGGCGTTTCTGCACCCATGCAGGAGGACCCAGGCTACTGAGCAAGCCCACCCTTATCCCCCAGCTCAGCATGGCCCCTGGCTGCAGACAGAATGGTGGCACCTTGGCAGGACAGGAGCTTTGCAATATGGGTGAACAGGCCAGGGACAGGGCTGCAGAAGCCATGGCAGGACAGGCTGTTCCCCTCCTGGGAATCAGAGGAGAAATGCGGTGTCATGGCTCCCCACACACCAGGCTGCGGCTGCAAAGGCTCCTGCCACCCTGGGGCTCCCCCGTCTCCAAAATAAAGACCCCAGAGCAGGCAAGTAGCAGCGAGAGATGTGTTTGGTAGAGCCAGCCCCCACGGCGCCCCCATTGTGGCTCCCCCACTGCTACTCAAAGGACAGCAGGTCAGGATGGGGCCCGTCCACCTCCCGGCCGGGGGTGCATGGCTCCAGTCGCCCCGTGCTCCCTGGTGGCTCATGGTCCAGCCCTGGTCTCCGGGAGGGCTTCTCGGTGCGGGGTGAGGTCTCAGTGGCCCTCTCGCCTGCTTGCCTCTGGCTCTCCAGGCTGCCCTTATGGATGAGGTCAGGCACGGGGAGGGCAGTGGTGGGCTGGTCCCCGCTCAGCTCTAGGCTGCCGGTCATGCTAGGGACCCCAGGGCTTTCTGGAGGGGTTGGATCCCTTGTCCCCGGCCACTCCTCTGTGGGTTCAGGGTGGGCTGTGGGCTGTTCAGGGGGCTTCTCCATGCTGCTCCTTGGGCTGGTCCCCGCCGGCTGCGGTGCAATGAGCATGTCCTGTGGGGTCTTCAGGGCACGTGGTGTCCGCTTCTTGGTGATGGGGGGTGGTGGGTCCAGCCGGGGGAAGGTGTCCAGCCCCACAGCTCTGCAAGTACAGAGGAACAGTGACATGCAGCCTCACACCGGGGCCCCTCCAGCCTGTCCCAACGGCCCTGCTGCAGGGTGCACACCACGGGGACACTCACCCGTCCTCACTGGCCGGCTCTCCTGTGCCCAGCATAGCCCCGGCGCTGGCATTCACCTCCATCACCCCCACACTAGGGAGGCTGGCCGGCTCCTTACGGCGCAGGAGGTCATTCACCTTGGCCCCCACGGCCTTGCCCAAGTTGCGGAGGTGCTGGCTGCCGGCAGGGCGGGAGGGCTGCAGCGGGGCACCTGCCATGGTGGGGACATGCTGTGGCCGTGGAGTGGGTGCTGTGCTGGCGCTGGCGTTCTCAAACATGCTCTGGTCCACTGGAGGGGGAAAGGGAACAGAGAGGGGGCATAAGCTGGGCTGGAGGGGGAACCTCGGCAGGGACGACATGTCCCAGAGCTGCTTGCCAGCTCCCAAGCCAGCAGCATGGGGGAATGCAATTTGGGGGACAGGGAGGCCGTTCCCGCAGCCTCACAGAGGCTGTGGGTAGCTGGGCCATGCCAGGGCTGCACAGGGCAGTGCATGCGGTGGGGACAGCAAGGGGCGAGATGGGGTAGCAGTGAGCCCAGGTGTCATGGTTTCAGCTGTGATGGAGTTCACTTTCTTGCTAGCAGCTGGTGTGGGGCTACGTTTTGGATTTGGGATGAGAGCAGCATTGATAGTGCACTGATGTTTTTGGTTGTTGCTAAGCTCTCAAGGCCTTTTCTGCTCCTCATACCACCCCACTAGCAAGTAGGCCGGGAGTGCACAAAAAGTTGGGAGGAGACATAGCCAGGACAGCTGGCCCCAACTGACTAAAGGGATATTCCATACCATATGACGTCACGCTCAGTATATAAAGCTGGGGGAAGAAGGAGGAAGGGAGGATGTTCAGAGTGATAGCATTTGTCTTCTCAAGTAACCATTACATGTGATGGAGCCCTGCTTTCCTGGAGATGGCTGAACACCTGCCTGCCGATGGGAAGCAGTGAATGAATACCTTGTTTTGCTTTGCTTGCGTGCACAGCTTTTGTTCTACCTATTATACTGTCTTTATCTCAGCCCAAGATTTTTTTTCTCACTTTTACTCTTCTGATTCTGTCCCTCATCCCAGCTAGGGGGAGTGAGTGAGCAGCTGTGTGGTCCTAGTTGCTGGCTGGGGTTAAACCACGACACCAGGGCTCCACACTGGCACTGCCAACACACCGAGAGCGTCTCTTACCTGACACCGAGCAACTTGGGAAGCAGGTTGTGGAAAGAGAGAGAGAGAGAGAGGATTTACCAAGGGAATAGTAAGGGGACAGGGGGTCTGTCCCTTCCACGCTGCTGGGTGAGGTGCACAGCTGACCCTCTGCCCAGACCTGCCACACTACTCGCAGAGACGGGACTTACATGGGGCCTTTATCAGCCAGGCACCCACGAGCAATAGGGGTTCTCTGGGGGCACCCACAGCCTGGGCTCTGCACTGCCCACCCCAACAAGGCTCCCTGTCCAGCCCAGGCTGGCTGTTGCCTTGCACTGGCCAAGCTCCCCAGAGACCCAGGGGCTGAGCCCACTGCCCAGGAGCACCCTGCTCTGCACCATACACATGGGTGACATCAGCCCTTTGTGAGGCCAGCAGATGACGGCATGGGTACCATGGCGCAGGAGCCACACACTGGCTGCGTGAAGGTGAAGAAGAGCTTTGTTGTGCCCACTGTTTCCACTGAGGCCATGACCTGCAACACCAGAAGCAGCCCAGAGGTCCCATGCCCCTGGGACCCTGCCAGCCTGCCTGGTGAGCATGCTGCCTGCCAGCTGCGGCCAGGTGGCGGGGGTGCAGGCAGCCAGCACTGCCCACAGGGAGGCCCCCCCCCCGCACCCCCTGGGCATGGCCACGGCACCGCTCCTCGTGTGGGGAGGTGTTTAGCTGGGCACATCCTCCTGCACGAGTGAGGAAAGGGGACTGGGAATACCCATGGCAGTGGGTGCTTTCTGGGGACACAGGAGGGGTCCTGCAGTTACACCCTACCGGTTTCTCCCCCATGTCTTCCCAGCAGGAATCCTCAAAGCTGAGAGTGCTGCCTCCAGGAGCACCAGCTTGCCCCCCCTGTCGCTGCCCCTGTGCCAGTGCAGCTCTCCGTGGGACGGCTCCAGTGGGCTGCTGGGTGAGCCTTGTGCTGTGCCGGTGCCTCGGTGCTCATCATTCTGTGGAGGGAGGGATGGTACCCTCCATGCCAGGGGACGTACTGGGGCAGAGCCAGCCACCTCTGCACCCCATGGAGACAGAGAGGAAGGGTCCCCAGCACAGCTCCCAACCCTGTGGGGTGCCAAGCTCTTGCAGGGACCCCCGACTCACTGCAGCCCCTTTCCTCTGCAGCCCTGCCGGGCAGCGAGCTCCCTGCCTGCACCTGCACCATCTACCGGCCCTGGTTCTCACCCTACAGCTACTTCATGTGTACCGATGGAGCTGCCCAGCAGCATTTGGGCAGCCTCTCCTCCAGCCTGGCTGCCAGCACCCAGGAGCCCGAGGAGCCCGATGACCTCTCAGAGATTGTCTGCTCCTCCTCTGGCTCCTCGGATAAGCCCCAGCCCTCCAACAAGGACAGGCCTGCCAGCAGCGGAGCCAGCATCACGGTCCGGGATATCCTCGCTGCTTCCCAGCAGCAGCCGGTGCCCCAGTGTGGCTACCAGTGCATGTCATGCTGCCGCGTCTTCCCCACGCTGTGGTCGCTCAAGATCCACATCCAGCACAGTTCCCAGGAGGGCTACAGCTGCAAGGTGTACTACCGCAGGCTCAAGGCCCTGTGGGAGAAGGAGCACAAGGAGCAGGAGGCTGCAGCCCCCAGGGCGCCTGTGTAGCCCCGCCAGCGGGGCAGCCGCCACGGGAGGGCACTGCTCCATCGCTCCTGCCAGCGGCAAAATAAATTGTTTTAGGAACAGCCAGCCCTGTCTGCCTGCTGCTCTTGCCTACACAACACTTCCACCATCCTTTAAGAGACGCTCTTCCCGACTTTTGCTTCCCCAGCAACCAAAAATCTCCAGAGCCCCTGAAAGCACTGCTTAGCATCTCTGCGTCTCCATGGGGTGCTCTGCAGATGCCAGGAACCCCCCGGCACCCTTGAGCTGTCAGGTCAGCCCTGAAACAAGCCTGCCCTGTGCAGTGGCTGAAGGAGAAGGCTGATACCCCTCTACTCCCAGCAACATTTAAGGCACCTCGTTTTCACAGGCGGCCCATGGCTGGCACCGCAAGCAAGGGGAGAATGCTTAGGTTGGAGGTAGTCTGTGCAAGGCCAAGGGATGCCACCATCATTGCTGGCTCCCAGCATGGAGGGGGAGAGAAGTACAGAAAGAGAGAGGGTCAGTGAGAAGGAAGAGACAACAGAGAGCCTTGAGAAATAGAAAGATTTATTTAGCAAAAGCCAGTCGAGTAATGACAACACCCAAGGGTTAAGTGCACTTACATTGACAGATTGGTTTCCCAGATAGATTGCGTCAACAGTTAGTAACACGACAGTTGTAGGAAAAGAAAGGACAAAAAATATCGCTATAAATCCCCAGCCAAGGTCCATAACAAAAGTGAGAGGCTAGAGAGGTGTCTTGGAGGCAGCACTGGGCTAGGAGGATGATCATTTACACATACACACCCGCAGTGCAGCAGGACGCTGGCAGGGTCCCACCTGGCTCCGGCAGCACCCCCTCAGCCTGCAGGGCACCTGCCACCATGCCCTGCGGGCAGAGTGCCGGGCAGGAGCCCGAGCCCACAGCTGGTCCCAACAGCTCCTCGCAGGGCACCACCTGGGCTGTGCCTGTACAGCAGGGATGGGCAGGAATGGTGTCATGGGGAGATGGCTCAGCCCTGCCTGTTTTCTGAGGCGGCCCAGCTTGGAAGAGACCTCCTGCCTGCTGCTTCTCCTCACAGGCTCTCCCTTTGTCTGCCCTGCGTGTTTGGCTGAGCTCCTGCCATACCCTCTCCTGCACAATCTGTCTGCCCACATGGAAATCGGTCTCCAAGGCCACTCACACGTCCCTACCCTGCTTGCGCCATATCCTGTGCATGCCGCCATCCCTGCCTCTCCCTCCTGGCAGGACCAGCCCCCCACCCCCTGCCTTCACCTCCAACTGCTGTGGGCTGGCAGTGGGATGTCAGGGTCCCCAGCAGAGGGGCTGCCACACAGCTGTGCCCACAGTGGTACGGGACAGGGTATATGGAGGTATTGGTGGCCAGAGGACAGGAGCACCCAGGTCCCAACCAGCACCTGCTCCCACTCTGCCTGGTGCAGAGGCTCCCCTGGACACCAGGCCACTGCTGGGGACGCTGAAACATGGCCTTCCTTCCTGCTAGGACTCTCTAGCTCCTCACAGCATTCGGCCTCTTCCTGTGGCGGAGGGTGCATAGCACAGCTCTTACTGACCCTGGGTCTCACCTACACCTCTCTCCTCAGCAGCCCTCAGTCCCAAGGGGACTGGGCCAGAAAGAAGTGATGGACCTTCCTTAGCAGCAGTGCTAAGCCCTGGAGGAGAGCAAGAGCTCATGTCCAGGAGATGCTCAGCCAGGGGTTAGGTGCAAGCAGATCTAGCAGAGACAGAGCTAGTGAAGGTGAGAGCAGCAGGGAAGCAACAAAGTGAAGCAGAAGCAGGATAGGAGGGTGGACCAGGAGGAAGACAACTGTGCCAATCCCCACCTCATTGAGTGTTTCCATGGGAGCAGGGGGGACATCAGAACTCTGGCTCATACACCTTCAGCCATGGCCTCTTAGAGGCTGCAGCAAAAGGCAGCTGATAAATGGCTTGCAGAAAAGAGACAAGCTCTGGATCCCTTGGAGGCTCCCACAGATGGCTCAGCTATGGGCATCTCGGGGTCTGGTGGGGGATCCTGAGATCTTGGATTCACTTTTCTGGAGGGTGCAAACCGGAGATGTGAAGGAGCCCACCTGCAGACAGCAGCAGTTCGCTCCTCATCAATGGGTGCGCCCATCCCTGCACACAGCCAATGCCAGCACTGCATCCCCCAGTCCTGACATGGGGACAAAAGACCGTTTGGAAGTGCTAGGGTTTGTCTATAAAGCAAAGCAGGGAGTTTGTGGTGATGGGGTTGCAGGGAAGCGCTTGAAAACATGACTTGAGAGCACCAGAAAGGCTTTGAAACCTGGCAGCCATGCCAAGGAGCCCAAGGACTGGACAATGAGGGGAAGGACACTCCACATTCCAGTGCTGCATGCCCTGGCTCTCTGCTCCATGCCGAGCTGTGCCTTCGTCTCCACACTGCAGCTCGGGAGAGGAGCAGGCAGTGCCCGCACACCCTCCACTTGCCTCAGGCAGGCACAAACTCTGTCCTGGAAGTGCCACAAACACCACCGCCTTGCCAGGAGCTGCCTGCGCCTGGCCTCTCTGCATGACCGCATCTCACCTCTTCAGTTCCTTCCTAGGCTCATTCCTGCTGTCCCCCCCGCTGCCTCACCTCTCACTCGCACACCCACACCGACAGTGCACTGTCACCAACCAAAACCACCCCGCTAGCATGGCCCTGGCCTCATCTCCTACCCTCTCCACCATGCAGAGAGCCAGACCCCCTGCCAGTGACTCTGTCCCTGCTCACTGCCTCCTTCATCCCTCTTGTCCCCACTCACTGCCCCATGCCGGCTCTTTCATTTCCCCCCAGCAAAAACCTTCATTTGCTTTACTGCTCCCCCCCCGCAGCACTGGCTAATCCGGCAGCGTCCAGAGGGGTCCTTTGCTTCTGCCCGACCTCGAAACACAGCTTGCAGGGCGATGGGGACCAGAGGGTAGCACAAGCAGCTGTCAGCTCAATGTCTAATGTGAAGTGGGGACGCTGCAGTCAGCACACAAGCCCATGCAGACTGGAGCACAGCACGCCTGGTGCACTCCCTTGGCACGGCTCCATCCTCACCTCCACACACCTCCTGGCCCTGTGCTGGAAGCCTTGCGTTCCCTCCTCTGCCACCCTCTCCCTCCAGGCTGTCCCGTCCCTGCCAGGGCCAGGGGGCTACGGCCAGGGTCTGCCCCAGCTCCAGCAGGTCCCTGCTGCTCCACACCACCTCCTGCAGACCCCTACACGGCGATCTCGTCCTCCAGGCTGTCGCCTAGGTCCTGCCTGGGCTGGACGTGGAGCAGGCGCGGTGGTTCCTCCTGGGACCAGGAGTCACGCTCCTCGCTCTCATCCGTGTTGGACTCGTACTCGGAGGCAATGCCCGACTCACGGAATTTGATGAGCTCCAGGCTGCCCAGCGCCGGCTCCGGGGCGGGTGGCCCCGAGCCTGGCAGAAAGCGGTAGCACTCCAGCTTCACCAGACAGTCGTTCCTACCTATGGGGCTGCCCAGGGCACTGGGGAAGCCCGAGCCAGGGCCCATCGGTGGTGGGTGGGTGTCCTCGGGCTGTGGGGTGGTCGGGTCGCAGAGGACGGGGAGGACGTTGGAACGGAAGGTGATCTCCAGCAGACTGTCCTGGGAGCCCGCTGCAAGAGAAGGGCACAGCTGAGAGGCAGGCAGTGCCACCCTGGCTCACCTGGGCGATCCCCGGCCACCACAGCTGGCTGCAGACTGGCCAGAGGAGGCAGTCTGGGGCCATTTGGGTGTCAACCTCCCCACCACCACCATTT
The DNA here is from genome assembly GCA_008921705.1 of Burhinus oedicnemus. Taxonomy (NCBI): domain Eukaryota; kingdom Metazoa; phylum Chordata; class Aves; order Charadriiformes; family Burhinidae; genus Burhinus; species Burhinus oedicnemus. Next base: position 505,086 of record VFFE01004734.1, on the reverse strand, counting down.
AGAGGGGGTCACTTGGTGCTCCTGGTGGCAGGAGCTGCTGCTGACCAGCAAAGCGCCAATTTTGCAGGATAAAAAGTTATCTGTCTCCCAGCCCAGCTCCTGTAGGGAGCTGATGGCCACGTCTGCTGGAGAGAAAAGTCAAGGAGGGGCTCTTGGGCAGGTAAGGAGTTGGCCTAGACCATGCAGCCACTGGGGAAAGCAGACATACAGCTGATGGATGTACGTGACTGCCTGTCCCTACAGCCCTCCCCATGCCCCTTCCCATGCTGCATGCAAGCACCCTGCTGCACACACAAGCCAGGCCAGAAGGGCACTAATATTCCCCTACACAAAACCACTGGAAATGCACTAAAGCCCCAAGAGAAACACCCACATGCATGTCCTCCACAGACCCAGCTAGCTGTGAGGGAAGAGGAAGGGGCAGGAGCGCTTACTGGTGTTGTTCCCCGCCAGCTTCAGCTCCAGCTCCTGCACTTGTTTGACCAGGAGCGAGATGTGCTGCAGCAAGTCCTTGTTCTGGAGCAGGAGCTGGTGCACGCGAGCCTGGGCCTCCAGCCGTGCCGCTGCTTCCGCAGCCAGCTGGTCCTTCAGCAAGTGGACCTGTGTGACAGGAGAAGAGCGGGTGAGCACATGGGAGATGCTGCATGAGGGCTGAGAGCTTTGACTCCGGCCACCCCTGCTCCTCTAGCAGGGCTCACCAGCATCCCACCAAATGATTTGATGAAGAAGCCATTCCCTGCGGGTACCCGCAGACGTGATGGGGAGAGTGGGGGCAGGCGGCAGTGCCACACCAGGGCATGCTCAGTACATCGAGCACATGGTCCCCAGGCCTCTCTGATGGAAATGCCCAAGGCAAAGGGAGGCAGCGCTGACCAAACCATTGGTCATGCACGCGTGCCACGAATGCACAAGAAAAGGGCAGCCCAGGAGGAAGTCAGATGGATGCAGAAGAGAAGACACACTCAACCGAGTGGATGATACTGCTGGTGCACAAGGGTGCAGCCATGTGCCACAAGCCAGCCCTGGACAAGCTGTCTTTCTGGGCAGGTTTCACAGAGACAGCGTTTTGCACAAGGCAGGGTCCTGCCAGCAGCGTCTGGAGCATCAGAGCTGCCCCAGAGCTGCAGGCGGCTCCGGCTGCGACAGGCATGACACACCTGGAGCAACTCAGCACTGTTGAGACATGGGGGCTCTGGGGACACGAGCTGGCTGCTCATTCTGGCCCTTGGAAGCAATGCCTGGACGTTAGCCAGTGGGAGTCCACAGACAAGAATTCCATTGTTTTTCATGTAACTACCCATACGCAAGCATATATATGACCAGCACCGTGTCGCAGGGAAGGTGGGATGTTGCTGGGCGAGACCAGCCAGGAGCCCTTGCCCAGGGGCAGCTCTCTGCTCTGAGCTTGAACAAGGAGAGCCCCAGGAGCGCACTCTGGACAAGGCAACAGCAGTGCAGAGCCACCCAGGAGCCACATCAGCTCAGCATCCTCTCCTGTCGCCCACCCGTGGCTCCTGCAAGTGCTCCTCTCTCCAGCAAGGACTGAGCCAGCCAGGCTCATGGGGAAACCAGGAAAGCATAGACTTAATGCAAAAAAAAAACCAAAACAAAAAACAACAACACACCACCCAAACCCAACCAACCAAACAAAAAAACCACACCAAACCAACCCAATCCAACAAAAAAAGGGCAGTTTTACCTTGGCCTAGAAAAAGTGACCTCAGGGAAGAGCTCTCTGTAACCTGCCAAAGCTGTGAACTGCTGCTGCAGCTGCGGGGCCCCAAAAGCAGCACAGCTGGGGGCCACCTGCCCTCCTGGATGGGTACTGGGAGGCAGCACCGGGTCTGCTGAGAGGCAAGTGCTGCCGGCTTTGTCCTGTGCTGCCTGAACGCAGCCAGCAAGGCGGCAGGGCAGTGCCCTTGGCAGGGCAGGGGTGAAGCACAGCGAGCTCGGGAGGTGGCAGGAGGCCAGGGAAGGGGCTGGGACATGAAGCCAGACCAAGGGCAAAGGGGTGCAATATCTTATCCTCTGAGCAGGCAGCACAGAGCCCTTTTGGTTTGTGTGCAGGCCCTGAGCCCAGTGAGACGACCCACATCACTGCTACAGGAGCCACAGCCACCTCCCTCCTCCTGCCAGCAGTGGGACAGTGGGGCACAGCAGCACGGTAGGACGGGCACCATCTGCCGAACACTGGTGGGTGAAGCGGAGGCCCCGAGCCGAGCTTGCAGAGGTGGAATCGCAATGAAACGCTAAGCGGGTGCCAAAGCTTGGTACTGGCAGCATCAGCCTGGAAGTCATCCTTCCTCACAGCTGGCAGTTGTCTCCAGCAGAGGCGCCTGCAGCAGGGCCCAGGTGATCTCAGGTGATGCCGGGAGAAGATGCAAGCAGAGCCAAAACATCATGTCTTGCAGAGGGGCACTGGCTCATGCCACCAGACCCCTGGGGACAAGACCCAGGAAGGACTCCTGGCCTTAATCCAAGAGAAGGAACTTTCATAGGTATCTGGAAACACCTTGCAAAAGCAAGTCTCTGGCCAGTGAGGGAACTAAATGGCATTTCATTCTCAGCCAAGTAATTACAGGCCGAGATAATTACAGGATGGTCCCAGTGGCTATAGACCCAGCACAGATCCTGGATGGCACAGTGGATCTCCCGGCTTTGTTAGTAAAGAATTAAGACTGTGCCCATCACCACATGTTCAGAGACACACTGACACGGTACTTTTTTGAGAGAAGACAACAAGTGCCATTGTCAGAGGTGTGATGTAATGCATTCAGTCATCTGAAAGGCATTTGACATGATAGGGCCCAATTTTTTCATTAATAAATTACAATGATACAAAATCACCACAGCGCACACTGATGGGATTAGAGAGCAGCTAAGTGACAGCTCCTGGGACAAGAACCATCCTGGGGCGGGCAGGGGTCCAGTGCAAGGCGTCAGCCCTTGGAGAGAGGGGGATGAGGCCACTGGCTGCCATCCCAGGAGCCAGCCAAGAAATGGTGTTACACTATTTCAGATTTTTTTTTATCTGGAAGTAGGAAGAAAAAGAAATTGCTACTGCAAGGCTCTGCAGGTACACAAAGACTGGGAACTACTGAAGATGAGCAGTCCCTACCACAGAGGGACCTGGCTTTGCCTGGCAAGCTTTGGCTGTAGCAACACTATACTTAGGCAGACATAAAGGATCCCTTGAGGATGCAGGTCCCTCTTCCAGAGGGTAAAGCAACTTCCTGAGCCCATGACCCCAGAAGGCACGCAGGCTCTTGGGGCAGCAGTTCGGCCAGAAGGACCAATACTGATTTTCTGATGTGAGAAGAGGAAAGCCACGGGAAAGTACAGAAAGGCTGCTGGAGCTGATCACTCAGGCCAGGAAGAAAGTTGAGCAATTGCGGAGAGCTCTGCGAGGGGTCAGGGAACAAGTAAAGCTATGGTAATGAGTTGGATAAAGTGGCCAGAGCTGCTTAAATGAGAAATACCTGCACGGAGAACAAGTTGGCAGGGTCTAACACAGAGGCCAGGCATTTACAAGAACACAGGGGCTGAGGGACCAAGAAAGCTGGTGGCACGCAGACCTAACGCTAATCCATCTGGGCTTAACGCAGCCATCGCTGGGAACAATGGCACAGCGTGCCATGCTGGGAAAGGCTGTGCTGTGGAAAGAGAAGGGATACTGCCCGGCCTGCTCCCATGCCCTGCTGTCAGGGTCCATGCTGGCTTAGGTGCCCCTCCAGGCAGGGGATGCTCTGGCACCAAGGGGCTCAGTAGCACACCCCAGCCCTGCCATTACCCCCAGGAAAGAGCAGAGGGGAGAACCTGTGCCACAGCCACTTGCGTCTGCTGCTGCTGCTGCTGCAGGAGCTGTTGGAGAAGCTGCATTTGGTGGTGGGCAGAGAGGGGCGTTCCCAGGTCAGGCAGCTGGGCAGAGGAGGGCAGCAGCATCTTGGGCGACGCTGTCAGGATATCTTCAGGGTGGAGGCAGCCCTGCAAAACACCGATGTCGAAAGTGTGATCTTGTGCCCCTTGCCAACAGAGAGCCGCCAGGCACAAATGGGCTGCGGCACAGAGCAGCCCCCCAAAACACCCAGGAAAGAAGGTGCTGCATTCGAAACAAACACACACTTTGCTGGGGGTACTGAAAAACTTTGAAGACAGTACCTTTTCAGTTTTGACAAAAGCCCAAATACTTTTGTAGAAAATTCCCGAAAAGGCTGATGGTTCCCCTAGGAATTTCCACTGTTTCAAGAAAGTCTTTTTTTTTGGTGGAAAAAAATCTCTATCAGGTCTGCCCCAGACGCTTTCCGTGTGGCTGCACATAGCTGAGCCTCGGCACGGCACTCTCTGGGAGCGCCCTGGGCCCCGAGCCAAAGGGCAGCCCTGCGGTGGCAGATGGCTTTGATCCGGGAGCTGGGGAATGCTGCACAATCCCTCCTGATCCCCAGGCCCCCGGGATGCACATCAGAGCCATGGGACCAGGGCTGCACTGTGCTCTGTGAATGGAAGGCAGGGACCCACACACCTTGGCGTCAGCGTAGGCACTCGCCTCCTTGCCCACGGCATCGAGGTCAGTCACCCCACGGCTGAAGTCGAGGATGTCAGCTCCGGGCAGTGGCAGCTCCACGGCATCGATGTCCGTCTCCTCCGCCGAGGTGGCCGCCCTCTCTGCACCAGCGAGGCGGCAGGCTGTGGGAGCGGTGTCAGAGCAGAGCACAGCCCGCTTGGAGCAGGAGCTTGCTACGGTGCGCCCATGGTATGGCAAGCAATGCCCACCGGTCAGTCCCCACCGCCCCCATGCCATCCACCCACCAGCTCTGGGGGGAAGCAGGAACAGAGCGACATGGCTACGCTTCCTGCTGCTGCTCAGGATGTGGCTTGTGGCCAAAAACACACCCAGCCCCAGCACATCAAACATGGGGAACAGTGACCAAAACCCCTGATGTGGGACAAATGGGCCATCGAGAGCAGAAGACACACAGAAAGCTAAAGAAAGGTAAATAAGAGATTTAGGGGGGGGCGGGGGGCAGGGGAACCAAAACGGATGCTCAGAAATCCCCAGGGAACTGCATATCATGGCTGGGACATTGTGTGGAGGAAAACTAAACAATGACTGGTCCAGGACAGCCCAATGATTAGGTCGTCATGACAGCACTGGTTGCAGAGGCAGGCAGGAAACCGCAGCACAGCCCAGGCTGCTCCTGTTGGGATGGGGGGATCTAGCACCCAGCATGGGGCGGCAGGCCAGGGCAGGCAACCCACACACAGACGGGCATTGGAGGTGTTTGACTAACCTCTTGCAAAACATCTGTCTCCCCTCCAGCACAGCCACTGGCACCAAGGAGCACAGCAGCTCCCCGGGGCCCCACAGAGCCCGGGGTGATGGGGCTGGACCAGCAGCCCCCCAGCCAGGAGCACGCATCCCTGTACCCTCTGCCCACGGGGCTGAGAAGGGAGCTGGGGTCCACAGGCTGCCTGCAGCCCTGGGAGCTTGATGCAAGACCCCAAATGCGGCTTTGAACATGCAGGAAAACGCAGAGCCAGACCCAGCCCAACAAGCACCTTGGGATGTGGGGAAGGTCTGTGCTTAGGGGCCTCTTCTGTGGAAGCAGCGAGGAAATGTTTGCCGCGTGTGCAGCCGAGCACAGAGTAGTTAGGCGCCCAGCAGAGTCCCCAGGCGCTGCTAATGGGCTCCCAGCAAGGGGGGGATGTCTGCAAGGATAATGGTTAACACCTAGTGAAGGCTCCTTGCTGGGCAAGATTCCAACTTGAGCCCGATGCGCCGCAGGCCAGATTGCTGTGCAAATCCATTCCCTGCAGGTGTGAGCCAGCAAGGAGCGGTATGGGAAGATGGTGACTCTGCAGATGGCGTCTGCCAGGCGCCAGGACTCCCACACCACCCCTGCCTCCGCCCTTGCAGAGTACCTGGGACATCCAGGTCGTCCCCGTTCCTCTCACTGTCTCCGTCCTCCTGCCCGTCCGCATTTTGCTGGGTATGCTGCAGGCTCAGCTTGTGGCAGACCTCAAATGCCTGCCCCACCGTCCGGACAATGCGCATGGCTTGGCTCTGTAGCAGGCGAGGAAAAGAGAGGAGGAACATAACCTCAGCTGGGTTGTCTCCGCCCAGTGACCACCCCAGCCTGACGCAGCTCTTGAGGGTCTCTGTGTGCTGCCGCAGGGACTGAGGCACCAGAACTCAGATCACCAGGGTGCTCCGGGCTGCAAGCTGCAGCACAATACCATAGGGTCCTGCCCCAGCCACCCCACCGAGACCTTGTGATGGCACGATGCGCATCCCAGCATCTTTACCTTCTTCTTGGATTTGAAGACGTTGCACCTGAAGACATTGCTAGACCCATCCCTGGCGATGTAGCTGAAGATCTTCAGGTCCTGGGAGTCGTGGGACACGTAGAATATCCTGCAGGGGCAGAAAGGAAGGGAGGATATCAACATACATATTACCCACATGCCCAGGAGACCGCCAAGGCCACAGCCAGTGCTTCCCAGGGCACGAGGTGCTGGCAGATGCCCAGCCTCTGCAGCACATCCCTGCTAAAGCCCATCAGAAATTTTTTTGGCAGTGGTTTTGCCTTAGCTGGGAAAATTAGCCTGCTGACTCAGCAGCAGCAAGTACTTTGCGAAGGCAGCATGGGGCTTTCTCTGCTCAGCCCCCAGGGGCAGAGCCAGTGGCCCAGGAGCCCTCCAGGGACCAAGGAGAGCAAACCTCAGTCCTCTGCCTTGCCTGCTCAGAGAGCTGGCCACCTCACTGGAGTGCCTGCCACCCCCTCCTCGGCATGGCTGGGGCTCTTTCTTGCTCCCGTTTGGCTTCTCCGGGACACAGATGCCCCATGCTCTTAGCTTTTGCTAATGAGATGGAGGAAGAGAGCTGTGGACTTTAGGAGAGCACAGCAAGCGAGGGGAGGTACCCTCCATGGGGAGGGTGGCAGCTCTCCACGGTCAGCCCCCAGCACGGTGCCAGTGCAGCGTGGGGTGAACGGCACGGCAGAGCCACCCAAGCCTCCGTCCCCTCAGTGGGCAGGCTTACCTGTAGATAGGATCATGCATGACGAGCATTTTGTTCTCGTCCCAGGCCCATTCTTTTTTCTGTAATGAAAGAAGCTGAAAATGAGTACGTCAGACGCTGTCCTTGAGATCAAGGACAGGGCAGAGACAGTCTAGGGACAGACCCGGGAAGCTCTTGTCCCAGCGCTGCTCCTCTGCAACCCTTCGCTGAGGGCCAGGTCCAGCTGGTCCCACATCACCTCCCATGGGGCCCCTCAAGCCCCTTCTACACCCCCATCAGGACTGGCTCAGCCACCCTGCAGGAAACATGGCTCCTCCATGGCTGATCGCAGCTCATTCCTCCCTCTCCCAGCCCACCAGTTTCCCAGAAATTCAAGGATGCTGCAGGTCCCTGCACTGCAAGGGGAGGGCTCCTGCTGCTGAGGCACTGCTGCCCCAGAGACCAGGGCTGCCTACCTTCTTCTTCTTCTTCAGAATGACCTTCACGCCGTCCACCGATACAATGAGACTCACTTTCTTCTTCTTGATATTCTTGGCTTTAAATTCATACTGTGGGGGATGGAAGAAAACACCTGAATTAGCCTTCCTGCACCAGGAAAGCCCCAGGGAGGGCTGAAGAGGCTCCGATGGGAAGGGGCGAGAGGGACAGGGAAAGATTTCCCCTACGCCACACGCCTCCCTGAGCACATGCCCACATCAGCCTGTGCATCCATAGTAGGACAGGACAGGGGGCCTTTTTGCCCCGCGGTGTCCCCATGCCCAGCATCCAGAGGAGCACACCCCGAAGCAATCCAGCCCCTGGATGCGGATAATGCTTTGCTCAGCCCAGGATGCTGCTGGAAATGTTGACTTGTGTTTCAAAGGCACTCGCTCTGCCCCTCCGAAGGGTCATACCTCCCTGGAAAGGGACTGCCACCTCCCCACCCCTGCCAGCCCCCCTGGGCTCTGCAGCCCAGCCAGGTTTGCCCTGCTGGCTTGTGGCCATTGCTGTGCTTTGGTAAGGCAAATGGCATTTCGAGTGGGGTTTTTTAGGGGCTTAGTATAAAACTGAAGATGATTGCTGAGAACCCTGTGAACCTCTCCAGAGGAGATGAGATAATGCAATTACCCACTTCAATTAGAAGTCACTGGACAGGAAAAAAAACCCAACAGGAACTTCCAAAGATCAGTGACCAAACACAAAGCTCTGGTCCAGCCCGGGGAGAAAATGAGATCCCCCAAAATCCAGCCACTTTTGCATTTAGAGTCCTGCAAGCAGGGAGGGGGCTGGTGGGGGAAGAAGCTAGATGAGCCTTTAGGCTGAGCAACCTCCTGCTCTGGGACTTTTGAGGAGTCCCATAACTGGTCTACCATGGGTGCACCCACATCAGGTACCCGGTGCGCTGGTCCCACACGCAGGGTGCTGTGCACAGCCGTGGGGACAGATCCTGTGTGCCCACCTGGCGGCAGAAAAGCCCCACATCCTGCACCTCACATGCTCGAGGAAGAGGAATTTAATTAATCCTCTCATTATTTCGCTGGTCTCTCTGCAGAGGGAGCACAGGGCAGGCACCCTGATGCAAAGCCCTGCCTCCAGTCCACACCAAGCCTTGGTGTGACATTTCCAGCACTGCATGATGTATTAATTTTGGCAGCAAGAGCCAGCAGGCAGGAAAAGCTGCTGGCCCTGACCTGCGATCGAATGATAAAAAGACTTGAAAGTACAATTCCTCAAAGTTATTTTAAAGTCGTCAATGGAGATGGGAGATACAGACGATTCAGAAAACAGCAGAGGCGGGGGGGGAATGCAGCTCTGCCCTCCCCAGTGCACAGAACAGGCAAGATGCACAAGCACACCTGCGCCAGGGCTGAAGCCATGGTGATGGGCTGGAGAAAGCAGAGCTCAGGCTCCCACCATGGCTACAGCCAGCCTCAAGATCCCCAGCACAGACCCATATACTGCTTGCAAGGCTTATTCCTCATGGAGAAGCGTCTCTCACCAGAGACCCTCACTAAAGAGCCTACTGGGATGGGTTTCCAAGTCCCATCTCTCATATTTCCTTTCCCCATCATTACAAGCAGAGGTGAAACTGCATCCAAGAGCCCCGTCTCTGTGCCTTACTAAGACACCAGACCAGTACTGAGATCACAGCAGTGTGTCTGGTATCTAACTCTAAAGAAATGTCTTGATTTAGCCCTGAAAAGGCGAGCTCCAGGCCGGCTACCTTGGAGTAATTAACCCAGCACCTTCCAAAGCTCTGCGTGCGATCTTTCCAGGAGCCGCAGGCTGAGCTGGATGTTCTCTGCAGCACCCAGAGAGACTGCACGGCACCTTGTGGAGCTGCAGCCTGATTTATTGGTCCTAACAATCATTGATTATAAACATCAAGTTGCATTTCTGAGCTGCTGGAGCCATGGGGTTTCTGTTCTGGGCCATTCCAAGTGCTAATTAACGTGGGCTTGGAAGAGACAGCAACCCTGAAAAATATCTTATGGTTAGAGAGACTATTTTTAGCTTGGTTTTTGGGTGAGTAACAGCCCTGGGACAGCAATGCAGACAGGCCAGGACATTTCAGCAAAGATGCTACCCAGCCCCAGCATATGATTCAGGGACAGAATCAATGCAGAGCTCCTCGGAGAGGCTTCCGCAATTCCTGGCTGCAGGCAAGGGATTCGGCCAGGGTTCGCCCAGAGCCTGGCAGAAGGGAGTGCCATGGGGAAAGCCATTTTGCCTCTGCCATGCTGAAGCCAAAGTCCCCTCATGCTGACGACTCACGGCAAAACTCCAGCAAGAACTGCTGGGAGCAAAGAAGTCAAATTCTCAGAAGGGCTGACTGGCCAGATTTGTTAAGCCCTTGCATAAATCCAGGCCTTTATCCTGATGCCGAGGCGAGAGCCAAGCTCCTTTACAAGTCCGAGCCATGCGCTTAGAGAGCTGTTGCACATCCTGCCCCAACCAGAGCTCGTTAGCGCAATCACTCCAACAAGTGCAGACACTCTTTGGGATACATTTCCCATGCAACGAAGCGCAGCTCTAACCAATGAAATGGTAATGAACTCATGCCCACTGGGGCTCTAATGAAACGCTAACCATAATTTAATAACAAATTAGCAAGGAAGAGGATTCAATAAAACAGCAATTCAGCCGAGCTGCCTCTCGCACCCCCGGGCTGCGCGGGGCAGGCACACCGAGTCCCATGGGACAGGAGATGCATTGCCCATTTTGAGGGGATTTCAAATTCAAGTTTGGGTAAATAGGTGCAAGAAGGGAGGAAAAGCACCCAGGAGAGAGGGGCAGCAGACCAAACCGAGAGGGAAAACGTACTGCTCTGCAGCGCCCGACACACCGTTCACGTGCTGCTACCCCCCTGCTTACAGCCACAGCGTGCAATTTGCACAAGGCTAATTCAGCAAACCAGAGGGATTTCACCCCAAGCCATACCTCTGGCTAGGGTCAAAGGGAGCATTGGGTTTGTGCAGTTCCTCTAAGTGAGATTTGAGCCACAGAGAGTGTAAGGGATGAACCCAAAACTGTGCAGAGCTGAATCTGTGCTCAGACCTGCCGGCTCGTGGTGCAGCAGTTCCCATTAGCCGTGACAGCAGCTGCCACGACCAGCCCTGCCCAGCGCCCTGCTGTGCCACGATGCTGCTTGCTGGCTATGGCAGGAGAAAGGCATGTCTCACCACAAGCCCTTGCACACCCCAGCAAGCCCCTGCAGCTCCCGGGAAGGCAGTGGCTGATGGCGGCAGCCAGCCTGAGGCACCAGGTGAGGCGCAGCCCAGGACCAGTACATGGGGCTGGGTGCCCTGCATGCATCCTGGCTCTCCCCAGCCCGGGAGGGATAGCTGGCCCTATGCTACTTCCCTGGACTTCTCCAAAGCAATGGCAAATCCTTTCCATTAGCAGACTACAGATGCCAGTATGGGCTTTTTGTTCTTGAAGACTGCTGGACATCTCAGATGGTCTTACCGACGTGCTGCATGTCAACAGAACCTGCCCGTGCTAACACCTGCCCTGCAAGCCCATTTACTTAATGGAGCCATGGAAAAGCTCTCTCTGTATGACTGATCAGGACGTCCCTGGCTTGGAGTTATTCTTGACCACAGCTCTGTCTGCCCTGGGCACAGAGATCTGCTGCGTCTGCCCATGTTTGTCAACATGCCTCCTTCTACCGTGAAACGGAGAGAGAAAGCTTGAGAGGGATGCAAAACATTAGGGTTTCAGCTTTCCCTGTCACTGGGAGGAGAGCAGAGGTGATTGCAGGGTTGGAAACCCCAACAAAGGGACTCTGAGATGGTCTGCGCAGCCACAGCAACTGCCGCTGCATCCAAAACCAGCGGGCACTGGCTGACCCAGAGAAGAAAACCTGCATGTTTCCAGGGACGTTGGACCAACGCTATACAACCCTTGCTGGGAATACATCCTGCATCCCCAGAGATGCGCTAAAAATTACGCCATCGCTGCTAACAAGCTTCTCACCTAGGCAATACAAAACTGCATGCGTGGCAAAACAAAAGCTGGGTTTCTCAAAGCCACCAGCACAGGACCCGCTGTGCTGCTGGGAGGAGATGGGGAAGCTCAGAGGGAGCTTTGCTACGCGCTGCAGCAGGGGCAATGGGAGTGCCTCTGTCATCGGGTGCGGGGAGCTGGGCGACAGCAATTCACCCTGCGCTCTCTGGATACTGCATTCTGATTTTAGGTGACCACTTCAAGAGAAAAAACACATTTCCCTCCCTTAAGGGAACTTGGCTACCGATGGCTCCAGTTTGGAGAGTTTAACCCCAGCCTACTATTTAATAAAGAAACGACATGGAAATAATTATCCAGCTTGGCATCAAGGAAGGAAAGAGGATTTGTGTAACTTCCCCATTATCCCCTTTGGTTTCACACCACATACCATTTCACTGTATTACTTACAACAAACTAAATGCTGTAATGGTCAAAGAGCTTTCTTGGCTTTCAACCCAGGTAGTTTGCCCATCTTGCACATGGTTCTAGATCTTTAAATATCTGCAATAATACTACTACAAGTTTGCGTTAATTATATTAATTCTTAGCTATAGCAGTGTGGCAATCTCAGAAGATAGGCAAGAAATGATTTCAGGGAAATACACAGAAAATAGAAAGAGCAACAGAGAAACTTGTCTGTTCCTGGACTTGCACAGCTCCAGTCAGCCTCCAGCTGAAGCTCTTAAGCACTCTACTAAAATTTTTAAGCAAAGATTGAAAATGGATATTTGCGATATGCCGAAGTTAAAAAAAACATATTCAAGGAAAAAAGTAAAGGTGGTCTCACTAATGAAAAAGAAGTATTAGATCACTTGTAAACTCCAACCAGCTAAGAAGTGAATAAAGATTATCCCTTAATTTTTACACTGTGCACAAAAAAAACCCTGTTTATCTTCTCAATTAGAAAAGAAACATCCATTTCATCAGAGCACGAGAGCCTCACCGTTGACCTCAGGTTAGTGGGAGTCTATTTTCAACATCTGGCTTTTATGCAGAGCTCACTATTTAAATAACTTTAGATGGAAAATAATGCCAGCTGGTGTATGCATCAGTGCGCACCACATTCCTACTGGCAGAGTATTAAAATTGCCCCTTCTGGAGAACAGAGTAACATATGTTGCTTAATAGAGAGCGCATGTAACCCTGTCAGCTTAGAGTAAAATTATGTATGAATCCGGGTGAGATGGGTATGTGTGAAAAGCGTGGAAAGCTCAGCGTCCTTAGAAACATGTTATCCGTCCCTCTCGCACTGTTTCTACACAGTAAAAGTGTAAGAAAACTTGTAACCACGCACTGCCTGCGAGGTTAGGCAGATCAGACACTGAAGAGAAGAGATGAAGTCTTTCTAGATTCATCATCCCCCACGTTCACAAGCATCTTTAAAAGGTTAACCTGAATAAAAATGCCCTCATTTCATTCCAGCCCGTCTAAACTGCAGCAGGTACAGATTTAAGTCTGCCCACTTGCACTCTCCATCAGTAAGGGAAGATACCAGGAATGCTATATGGTCAGATTGTGCTAGCAGAACACAAATAAACAGAAACATTTTTAACAGAAATTCCCCTAAATGCATCAAGCTGTCCCTGTCCCCTTCCATCCTCTATCCCCCCTCCTCAAAAAGAAAAAAAAATAAATTACAAGCTCGTACTGGGGAAAGAGCAGTGGTCTGAGAATTCAATTAACAGGGAAAAAGCAATTTCCACAAGACTCATTGCTACTCTGCTAGCTCAGGAGGCAGGAGAAAAAAAAATCTGCTATAAGAAAAAGCATAGAAGGGGATGTATTTTTGGTCAGAAAACTGTATTTCTTTGTGTTTGTACAGAAAGGACATGAAACTCTGAGCAACGCCGGATCCGACAGAGCCACCTTTGCTGAACGCAAGGGCTGGCTGGCAAACACCCCGCAACGTGAGCAGCCCGAGCCCTGAGCTCTGCCTGCAGTGATGCCCCTGCAGCTCTCCCACCGCTCCCGCAGCCCACTTCATCACGGGAACGAAACCGCAAGTGCAGGGCAGGCGCAGTCCCTGGCAGGGGAGCAGAGCAGAGCGCTGGAAGCCGGTGCCCACCTCCCTTGGCATCCCACAGCGGGCTCCTCCTCGCAGCTGGCCAGCACAGCAGCTAATAAAATACCTTTGGAGTTAGACTTTAACCCGAGGTCAGCTCAAGCTAATGAAAGATGTGGCAGACTAGCGAAGATTTTCCCGGCACTTTGGGGGGAGGAGCGGTACCGTTCTCTTGATGAAGAATTAACTTATTACAAAATGACAGGGGAGCTTGAGTTCAATTGGCACAGGCTCCACAGCTCCAAGAATTAACGACTCAGGGGGGAAACCACATACCGCACAGTTTCTGCTGCTGAAGACACAGGGAATGAAAGTAAATCTCAGAAATGTACAGGACATCAGGTGTAACCCGCAGGAGGGAAGCCTGAGAAACCTTGCTGGGATCCTAATACCAGTAATTGGGAAGGAACAGCAAACAACAGCACCACGCAGGGGATGAGGATTTTGCTTTACTGAACCACACAAGGAAAGGGCACCAGCAATGGTGCCCTCGGATGAGTCCCAGCTGCCCACGGGCTGTGCGGGAAAGGGAACCAGAGAGGGACATAGCTCTTTCCTGGCTGGGGGTGCCGAGCCGCCCCAGGGACAGGCATGGAAAGTAGGGAGCAGAAGAAGGAAGGCAGCACCTGGTGCCCGCTAGCCCTTCATGAGTAAACCACACCTGGAGCTCAGTGCTGGGTCCTGTGGGAGTGCTAGGAGCAGACCACAGCCAGGAACATCTCTTCTCTCCTTTATTTCCTCCTGGTGCTTTGTTAACAGGAGGATGAGCGTGATTTCCAGCGTTGGAGGGGCTGCAACACACAGAAGCGGGCAGCACAGTGAGCAGAGGACCGTGACGTGCCTTCACGTCCTGTGAACCAACAGTGTCTTGGGCCAAAAGGCCAGGAAAGCCTACGTGTAGGTAAGGCACACACAGCACTGTGCTTGCCAGGTGCGGAGGTGCTGTGCGCCGAGACTGGCAGCATGCATATAGGGTGCATCAAATGCAACCATGCCTGATAAGGACAGGTAAGCCGCAATGCCACTGGGTAGGATGAGCTGGAGATCTCGTTAGAATCACACAGCACAAGCCCAAGCACGCTTCTGCAGGCAAGGAAGAGGCACAAAGAAAGGCCTCCCCGATGAGTTTCAGCATAGAGTGCTGGCCATCCGAGAGGAGCCTAACCATTTCAGCTAAATGAGAGAACACGACCAGTATATCTAAATACGGTGGCAGAAAGAAAAGAACACTGAAGAGGAAAAGAGAATGATTTAAAATACAGCTTTGGCGCAGTAGCAAACAGATGCAACCTGGCCAGGAGTATCCTCACAGATTAGAAGAGAGTCCCCAACCATCCAAGCCACACGGGTCTGGCAATAGTGAGGTAGTGTCCAGCAGACAGCTTGGCATGGTCTGCCATGTGGCAGGGAACAGAGGCAGCAACTGTCCCGAGAGCCCGGCTGTCAGGCGGGTAGGGCAGCAGAGAGCCAAGGGTCCTGCTGGCAGGGTACCCAGGCGTGGAGCATCACTCCCTCCCGCTGCCCTTGCTGCGGGTTGCTGCCCCGAAAGCAGAAAGGCACCTGCCAGCCTGCCCCAGCCCATGTCTCACTCATGCATCACCCCAGCTCTACTGGGGCAGCAGCAGATGTCGGAGGATAAAGCGGCTGGAAAGGAGGATACCTCCCAGGAGGGTGGTCAGCTTCATCCAAGAGACATTTCTGAACAAGGCTTCAAAATATCTGGCAGTCCACTGTTTCTGGGCTGCACTTTAAGCCCACAGGGGACTCAACTTGCTAGAGGGGAGTACACTGGAATACCTGCTTAGCCTACTAATCTGATCAGCAATAAATGGACTAAAACCCATTTTTAGAAGATTGCCTTAAGCAGCCCTGCCAAAGTGCTGTACTGCTGCCTGTGTCTATCCAGGACACCCCTTTGCCACAGGCATGCAATACCACTGTGGCTCCGATGTGGACAAGATCTCACCCCAATTCCCACATACAGCTGTAAGGTAAGTGCCCAGCCAAAGGCATGCCCATGCACTGGCAGGATGCTCACCCGTGGGATGCCAGCCACAGCTCCCTGCTTGCTCCCGGGGCTGGGAGACAAAGAGGCAAGGACAGCCAGGAGAGATCCGGGGTTCCCTGCAGTGCAGTCACTTTGCTTGCTCTCCCCTCTCCTGCTGCCAAAACTGGGACAAAACCAGCCTGCAGTGCTCGCGCCCGCAGAGGGGATGGCTCCCATCATGGAGCACAGAGTCACAAAGATGTTTGGGGCCAGGACCAAGGTGCCCACTGACTCCACTGGAAAACCACCTGCACAGCATGGGCAAACACGCTGGACACACCTCTGTCAACCTGCCAGCTTGGGTTTGAGCTGCTCCTCAGGCTTACATCTCCTCCATCACCCTGTCTGTACCCCAGTGCTGGTGGTTTTGACAGTAGCTAGACTTTGATTAAAGGGCACAGTAGTTTGAAAAGAGGAGGGGGGGCACAAAAGGGGGAGTAGAAGTATTGGATGCTCGTTCTTGGGCTTAACGATGCTTTTTAAAACTCTTCCACAGTTCCTCAGAGTTTGCATTCGCACATATGGGAAAATGTGGCTCTGAGGTGCATGTGTTCATCTGAAATAAGATATGATTTTGGTGTGTACTGACAAGGTCAGTGCCTATTTTCCCATCCAACTTCAGGTTTAATTTTGGTAACCGTCTGTGACGGTCGCGAGTACTGATGGGTATAAATGGGAATCAGTCTAAAAATACCCATGTTGTGAGAGCAGCGGAGTAAAGTTAAGGTTGCTGCTTTGAAACAATCCCTGGATCACAGCATACCCATTTATCACACAAAATACGTTTCCCCAATAACATTGAATACTTCACAATTAATTCCTCCTGCTCCATTTGCTATTTCCTACCCTATAGCTGCCTCGATCCACTTCCTCCAACCTCCCCTCACTAGCTCAAAGTTTCACTAGTTGAGCTGGCAAACTGGGACACATACACAAGCCATCTTCAGTCTAAGCAGTTTCACAGGAATCTCAGAGAAATCAGACCTAGTAAAAATTAAATCAATATCAATCATAGAGTTAAATGAATAAA
Source organism: Burhinus oedicnemus (assembly GCA_008921705.1). NCBI lineage: Eukaryota > Metazoa > Chordata > Aves > Charadriiformes > Burhinidae > Burhinus > Burhinus oedicnemus. Next base: position 488,441 of record VFFE01004734.1, on the reverse strand, counting down.
GTTCCTCTAGGTAACACCTCATTCTCACCTCCCCTTTTGCAGACTTCTATTTACAAGATGATTTACCTCCCTTATAAGAACATCTTAGGGGATCCACACTTCCCTGTCCCAGCCAAGGGTTTTTTTTTTGTTGTTTGTTTGTTTTTGTTTGTTTGTTTAAACCTTAAAATCAGAGATTTAGAGGAGATCTGAGACACATCAGTAGATGCTCCCCCCTCCCAAGACAGCTTGCAGCCGCTCTGTGTGCCATGGAAGCCCAGTGCTGTGCAGGGAGATGGGATGCGGTGGCACCGGTGCACATGAGGGATGCAGCCGGCAATGCAGGAGCACACACCCAGCAGCTCATCAAAGCCAAGAACAGGTCCCTGTGCACATGTCATTGTTCACTTCATCATGGCTTAACTAATACTGAGCTTATAAGAGAAGGCTGGGGACCCTGCCCCAGCACAGCCATGTCATTTGTCCCTCCGCTCGGGCACACGCAGTGACAGCTCCAAGTGGGACCAACCACTTGTGGGCTGGGAAAAGCCGTGCCTCTCAGCCAGGCATGAAGGTCAGTGGAGACCATGCTGCAAGCTAGCTCACAGCCTTGAAAACATCTCGGAATCCCTTTCAGAAATACAAGGAAGCGATAACAGCAAGGACCGGACCAACGTGGGAGGCAGCAAGCTCCCACCTGCCTTCACACGCTGCCGTCTCCGATGACCAAGCGTGGCGTGTGCGAATTAGCCGGTGCGTGGGTGCATATGGGATACTGGTTGAACTGGCTGCAAAAATATCCAGGCTTTGAGCTGCTCCCTTTGGTTAATGTAAACAAGGAACAGGCTCTGTGCGCATCTGCAGGCACTGCTTCTCACAGCCCTGCGGACAGAAGACAAGAGATGAGCTGTACATGTTTTAATATTTACCACCTGTTGCCAAAATAAGCAGCAGCACATTCCTTGGAAACCCTACATCTGACTGGAATTTGTGGTATTTTTAATTAGATTCGACCTATGCAGGCAACAGCAGCGGACACGCAAGCTGTTTGGTGTTGGCTCCTTGGAATCATCCTTTGAAGAGGGTAAGAAGCTACAAGAGCCTAGAAACGGTCTCCATTCATCCAGGCTACAGTGGGTTTGAACCCATGTGCTAGACGGCGCTCAGCTTCAGGAGAAGCCTTGCCATTTGCAGCAGTTTAGTCATGCCTGTTTACAGTAATCCCTAATTAAACTCCTGCCTGTTTTCTGGCACTGACAAGACCTGATGCCCTGGGGACCCTGGGAGTGCCGGGTGCTGAGCAGCGCAGGTAGTGCCCAGCGGGGCACCTTCCTCCACCCCAGCAGGAAAACAAAATTTCTGTGTTCAAGATTAGCTTGCTGCCCCAAATGCTGTATTTCTAAGACAGACCCTACCTCAATGCAGGTGAGATCACCCACGTGGAAGGGGCCAGAGGCAGGGCTGACGCCGCAGAAGAGCACAGAGTCACCCCAAATCCACGCTGAGGGCAGGTGACAAAGAGAGGGGCACCGTGAGAACATACCCACACAGCGCTTCGGAAAGGCGTCAGCTCAGCAAAGCGAGCCGAATCAGAGCACGGCGAGATTTACACCCCAAGTTGTGAAATACAGGATTTATTTTCGTATTTTTTTACTGCTCACCAAAGAGCTGCTCTCCCACAGTTGCATAAAAAGCTTGAGTAAGACCAGTTGAGAAGGCAGATGAGAATAGCCAGGCTGAAAAGCAGCGACAAACTGAAGGAAGGCCAGCTGGTAAGACTGTAACTAAATCAGCAATTACAAAATTCAGACAATTAATAAAGAATGAATGAGCAGCAGCATTAAACGCTTAGCACATCAGAAACAAGCCAGCCCTGTGGGGCTCATTAGGTGCCGGCGGTGCTCAACAATGTTTCTGGGTTGTAACTGGAGAAAAGAGGTAATTATTCACCTCACACTTGTTTCATGGCTCCTATTTCAGCAATAACTAATGCAGGTATTAGAAATCATTCACTAAATTCTACATTTTAAAGTCAACAAGTCTGAATAACGTCCTTTAGAGAGATTGAGAAAGAATTATAGACTCAGATTCTCGAAAAAAATCCAAACTAATAAAAGTTCCAAGATTTTAGGCAGAGTTAGAAACAGCCAATACAGAACTTAATGTCAAGCAAAAGGATCACAGTGCAATGCAGCACAGCAGTAGTTCTACGCAAGATGAGATCCTAAACTATCTCAATAAAACTAAAAATGTACCTCACAAAGGTATTAGGCTGGCTAAGAAACTTGGAGAATACATTGCTGTTTCCCCCTCTGCATGCATTTTCACAAAAATATTATCTATAACAACTGTACAGCCCAGATTAAGGTGACAAAATCCACCTCACTGGTGGATCCCAAAAATGAAGCAACAACGGTGACAGACAACAGAATGCCACTGTGCTTGCAGGAAACCCCACAGCAAGGTGAGCACAGCAACGCTCATTTTTCTGTAGGTCTGGAAGAAAACACAGGGTATTCGCTATCCAGGTCAAGTGTATGGTAATCTGGCATCTACTCATTTCAGGTTGATTTTATATGGCATTGGCCAAGCAGGCTCCCAAAGGAAAAAGGAACAGAAGCTGCATCCATGAGATGCAGAAATGCATCCTAAAAAACCCCAGAGACATCAAAAGGTGTCATCCCAGCGGAAAGGACACTATGAAGATAGCATGGTGCTGGGCACAAGAGCAGGGCAACATACAGCAAAGTAGGAAGGTGAAATTACCTCAAACATAGCACTGTTGAAATCAAAACTAATGTAATACTTCCCAACATAACACGTTCTGCTTTATCGTACACTTCAAAGAAGCAATAGAAAAGAGTTTAGGAAAAAGCAGTAAGAACATGAGGCAGGTTTCCCAGACTCCTAAGTCCCAGATGTTAAAACAAACTCGGCATACTTAGCTTATCCAAGGAGCAGGCTAGGAGGGGACTTGTCTGCAGCTCAGACCTGGGACTCAGGGAGAGCCTCCTCACGTTGAAGGTTCTTTGACTTCAGGCAAACGCAGATCGACTAGCTGGGAGCTGAAGTTGGATCCATTCAAACCACAGAAAGACCCATCTTTTCACAGAAAGCTCGGTGGGACCTGCACCCCGAATCATGCTTGCCGCCAGATTTGGGCCAATTACTCTGGATTTCTCTTTTCTAAATATTGAGGATTTCTTAGCGTGTATGTAGAGGTCAGCAGAGATGTGGTCTTTGTGTTCGCAGTACTGGAGAGATATATACACACCTTCGAATTTCCTGGGGATCAGGGAGTCTTTGAAGGAGTCCAGACCAATCCCATCCATCATGTTAAGAGGGAGCAAGAAAATGTCACTGGAGCAAAATGCCAAAACAAAACTGGAGGCTTTGGAGGGAAAAAAGAAAGAGATGGCTCTCTATAATGCATATCACTATTGCAATCCAAGAACAACACTGTAAATGATCACAGGTGGGGCTGTTTTCAGATAGAGTTAAGCTGAAATGTAACCATCTTTGCTTAAGTTTCCTGCAGTGAATACCCACTTCAGGCTGATTTTTGCAGTTTCCGCTGAAACGGATCAGCAGTTTCCATAGGGAAGCACATGGGAAGGAGAACTGGTTTGGTTGGGGTTTTTTTCCACCATGTAAAACTCATGCTGGTGAAGCCCAAGTGACAGATTAAGAATCACTAGGATCCTCACTCTCCATTAGGGAAGCCTGGCCTGAGAAGGAAACATTTTCATCTCTGAAAATTCATCCAAATTTGGCTACCTGCTTCATCTAGAGTCCTCCTCTAGGCAGACTTCACTCCAGCTTGGGGAAGTCCAGCCCCTCCAAAAATCCCAGTTGAAACACATCACTTCACCCACTGACTATCATCCACAGGGACACTCGAGCAGCTGGGGACCACGTCTGCGACCACAGCGCAGCACCGAGAAGCAGCAGCCCTTGTGCGGCCATCGCAGCCTGCCCGTGGGGGGAGGAGGTGGGGGCAGGGGACCTCCAGGACTTTCATCGTGCTTTGTACACTGCAGCCCTTCTCCGCTGGGACTGGGAGAGTGCTCGGCTCCTTTATCTTGTTCTCGGCTGTGCTTGTTCTGCTGTCCTACAATAGACACATCCTTTCCTCCAGCTCCCTAATTAAATGAGATCCCTTCCACAGACCAGCTCACACAATAGCTTTTGTAGCATCTCCTCTTAAACAGATGTGATCCTTTCCTCTCCTCCCGTGTGCGGCAGGAACGTGCCGTAACACACGCGTACACACCCCCTTACAGCTCTCACGGCCACAAAACCCTGCGCCAAAATCCTTCTCACCTTGCCACAGGCTGCGAGGCAGGCTCCGACGCTGCTCTTCCCCCTCGGCCATTTGGTGTACAGCATCACCTGGAACAAACCTTCCCTGCTGCACCATGCCAAAACCACCAAGAATTAATTTTAGCAGGGAAGAAACTGGGGCACGTGGCATTTTTTTTTTTTCCAAGGCTGCAGCTCCGCGCTTTGCCTCTCTTCTGAGGTGATGCAGCAGAGGAGAACACTTCAACAAATTAAATCAAGGGCTCCTTGGCCTTCGAGGACCAGCAGAGAAGCACAAGAGCAGAAACGATTATACACAAGAGTAGCATGTGAAGTGTTGACTTCGGCTTGGTTCGATTTTAATTCAGTCCGGTTCCCTGGGCAGGGATGCCTCCCTCGGAAGGAGTCTGGCAGGCCACTTAGTCTCCCTGTGTCTCAGTTTCTCATCCATAAAACAGATATTAAATATTGCTTGACCCCTGACCTCCCGCTTGTGAGGTTTTCTTACTCTTTGCTCTCCTTTTCCTAAGCTATTTCTCCCCTTAATGACAGAGCAAGAGCCAGGTATCATCTCTGGACGTAATCACGCCTGGCTGGAGGAGGTGGCTGCCCAGGACGCGGCTGTCCTCATCTCTCCTGCTCAGGTCCATGCAACATCAGCTTCAGCATTCAGCACAACAGAGTATTTGGGCCCCACTCCATCCCAAGAGTAAAACGCTGCCATGATGGCAGCAAACTGATGAAAGCCCTGATTTATTAAAAGAAATGCAGGAAATTTCCATGTTGCAGTAAACCAGAAGACACCACCTCCAAAGAAAAGCAATGGCATGGGTGTGAGGAGACACAAACTCAAGGGGGTTGGAAAAGAAGGAAAAAGCTCTCCACTGTGCTGATCAGGAAAGTGCTGGGAGATGCCAGGATGAGTTGCAGACCCTGAAATCATCCACACCTCAGCATACCCCTCTCAAACCCTTTTTCTCCTCTCAACAACCCCTCAGGTGCGCCAGGAGCTTATTCCTATGCACAGTTAGGCATTTACTCTAAAATGCAAAGATAAGTGGAGATGATTATCTTTGTTAGCAAGTTTCTAGCAGCAGAAGAGGCTGTCACTTCTGTGACAGTGGTGGGGCTGGAGACCACTGAGCCAGGTGTGTTATGGCTGGTGACACTGAACACAGCCCTTTCCCTCAAGAACACCACTTTCTGCAGAGGTTTATGCAAGTTAGAGGGTCAGGCAATCAAAGGCAGCTCTGTCACCTTGCAGAAGGAGCAAGAGCTATCAAAGGATGATGGTTTCTGTAAGAACTCTTCAAACCCTCACAAACAGCAATTACCAGTGCTCTCATGACCCCAGATTTCCCAGAACAAGCTGAAGACCTTCCCCCTTGACAGCCAGGCTAAATCCAATCATGCCCATGACCCAGAGTGTCCAACAAATCATTCCCTTCTAGGCAGAAGGAAAAGCCAGAGCGGGCATGCGGACAGCAGGAGAGCCACCTTGGCATTGCCGGCAGCTTCCGCGGCATTTGCGGTGCTGCAGATGTTGTTATGTGCATCAGTGCTCCAGCTGCACCGTTTTCTTGCGGAAAGCAAGGTTTACAGCACCAGATTCCCTTGCTTCTCACGCAGCTGAGCCCTGGCACTGAACCGGGCTTGCTGCGCTACCAAAACCATGTGTGCAACATGGGAAGCCCTCAAAGGAAGACGCAACGGAAGGCCAGGGACACCTCTCCACCATCCACTGACAGCCCTGCATGTGCTCTGCTGAGCCCAAGGGATAATGCAGCTCATCAGTGCAATGCTTAAAGCCTGCTTGAAGTAACATCGCCAAAGAAGAACAAATGTGAAGCAGGAGGAAGAGGAGGGAGCACAAGGGCACAAAAGGGGACAGACAGTTGTGAAATGACTTGACAGGTTCTCCATGAATTCAGAGAGGCGGGGAGAGCTGGCAGAGCACTCCCGGGCTGGAAAAGAGCAATGCTGAAGGTCTGCCCTCTTCTCCATGTTCAGGGATCCCAGCAAACATTATTCCCCATCCTCTCCTTTGAGCTCCCAGCAGATATTTGCCAATGTCTCAGACGATGGCATCGGCAAGCTCGTAATGTGACTCACGAGCGACAGTGGGGAAAGCCCCCAGCTGGGGAGCGAGGTGAGTCACAGGGAGACACTGTTGGCTCTTGAAGGAAGAAAACCCAATCGAGGAAAGGCCAACCCAAGCAAACACTGGGCAAGGATGCGTGACGGGGACGTAGGGGACACAAGGCACTGCTGCCTCCCAGCTTTTTGCCAGCAGCTGCATTCCTGCCCCGGGCTCAGTGCCTACTTGGCTCCCAGCCTTCTCAAAGGCATTTGCCTGGCTACAGGCCAGCATCACCCACCAGGGGCATTGCTGCTTGCACTGGCATGCCCAGCATCAGTTGATGTGCTCCTGCCAGAGCCCTGAGCACCGCCTGCCTGTGGGACACTTGCTCAGAGCAGAAGTCCTGAGCTCCTCGGAGAGACAGGAGGTATGGGGAACACCGTGCACCAGCATGTACCTCCTGGCTCATCAGCCTTCTCAAAGCATGCTCCTCCATCTGGGTTATGGTTCCCTTCACCCTCACTGGCTCTGCACCAAAGCTCTCTGTCCAGCTGGGAACCCCCTGCTCTTTCCCAGGCTGGACACCCTTCCACCAAGCTCTCCTCCCCACCACACTTTGGAGCCTGCACACAAGGGACATGCTGCTGCCCCAGCCTGGCAGAGAACTCTTAGCTAGGGCATTGCTAGAAGCCAAAAGGCAATAAGCTTATCATGACTTATTTATGAGGCCAGCTACCGGGAGAAAAAGAGCATGCAGTGGGTTGGAACTAGATGATCTTTAAGGTGCAGTCCACTCTAACCATTCTATGATTCTGTGCCCATTCCTCATCTCCTCAGGACCCACCAGGTCGTATGTCTGGCTCAGCCCAGTCATTCCTGCCACCACATGACCCAGCAAGCCCGGCAGACAGCTGGCACAGGCACTACTTGCTCACAGCTGCCTGGGAGCACCTTCCCAAAGTCCCTCTGGCAAGAAATGCCCAAAGCCCCATCCCTACCTGGCTTCCTCCAGAGCTCAGACCTCGCTTTCCAGCATTCATGGCTCACACTTCACACCTTCTTACCAGTTCAGACGTCTGCCTTCTGCCACACGGAGTCATTTACCTCCCTAAACTTGTAATTTTACTACATGTGCATTACAACTCACACTACTTAACGCTGCCAGTAACCTTCAAAGCTTCGCTGGAAAGCACTCGTCGCATCCTGGCCGTTGTATTAAAACGGACAGCAAAGCCAGGCCCACCACGCTTGGGCCACCCATCCCTCCTGGAAACCATCCCTCCCCTATGGGCAGTCTTAGTCAAAAGGCTGCTCCGATCAATCTGGCTACTAATTTAACCAGTTTCTTGATTAAATACTAACAACAGCATGAGATCCTGACCTATTTTATGCAATCGAGTAGGTGGCATGTTGGTAGCAATACCAGACTAGTCGTTATTTTATTATGAAGTAAAGTGGTACCGGTGGTGCCGGGAGAGATACAACGAACTTGCCCAGAAGCCTTCACCCTTTTTACTGCAACTGTCAGAGCACCGAAAGAGCAATTGAAATTATTACAGATATCCCTTCAGTCCTTCCCAGATCTAATACAATGTAATCTTGTTCATCTCAGATAATCACGTCAAGTCATTAGCGCACCGATAATTCACCTCGCGCAGAGTGCCGTGACTTGGCCAAGAGCAGGCTGCGCTCTTCAGGCGGCCAAAGCCTGAGCATCTCCTGGCCAGGAGACGCTCCTGCTGGGGGTGGGCTGCCCCCGGGCAGGGCTCATGCACGCAGGGCCAGCTCGCTTTCAACTCCTGCTCCGTTTTACCGCAGGGACAGCCGTGGCTGTGCTGCTTCTGGGGGGAGAAGAAAAAGAAAAAAAAAAAAAAAAAAAAAAAAAAAAAAAAGACGACATCATTATAAATGACCTAATGCTTTTCAAAACTCGCCATGGCAGGAATAAGGGTATCTCAGAAATATTTTAATTCAGTGAGGTCAAAATTACACCAGGTGCTCGACACAAATAACTGGCCAAATGCACCAATTTTCACACCAGTCCGACTGTGCATGTAGCTTGCAGAGGATGCAAAATCTTGCTTTAAACAAGCTTGTTGAAATTCAGCAATTTTGCCAATTTGCTAAAATAGAGCTCAGCTATGCAAAGCAGCAGAAGTCCAACAAAATCAGATGTACCTGACAGAGTAGGAGGTGTAGAGGAGCTAGATTTTAAAGTGCTTGAAATGCCTCCTTGTTTCGAGCCTGCAAAACTCAGCTGGACACTTCCCAGAAACAGGCTTGCAGAAGACTTCCACAGAAGCAGCTTTTAAGAAGTACCTACATAGGATTTCATCCCTTCTGGCACCAAAGAAAACCTGGATTAAAGCTGCACTCAGCAATTGAAGTAGCAAAGAAAGGATGATTCCAAATTCTCTACAACTGTACCAAGCCCCAGCCAGGTAGCCCTGGCTGCACTAGGACATGCCAGGACCACAGAGAGGAAAGCATTTGCATATATTTACACCATGGAAACATAAAAAAAAAATACAGTATTGTCATTTAGGGCCCCATGTGCTCAGCCATTCTGGGGAAAAAAAAAAGAAAGAAAAGAAAGGATGCCCTGCAGCTAGCTCAGGCACTTTAAACTGAAACCTTCAACAACTCATAGTCCTTATGGTTGGCAAGATGCATCAGCTAGGCTCTTGCTCTCCAGTACTGTAACACCCTCTTTGGTAGCTGACGGATGTACGACCCATCCCAGACCACGCTCATGAGCTCCCATCTGAATTTCTCAAGCTTTGCCTGTGACTGGTGCAGAGCAGAAAAGCCCTGTGGCCTCTGGGCTGCTGCTTCCTAGGGGAGCCTGGGCAAGGAAGGTCCCCTGGGCTCACACCAACAGGTCAGGCTGGCTGCAGCTTCCGTGAGCACTTAATTACTGTTGAGCTTGGGACCTTTTGAGGTTCAGGTGCCCAAGGGTAACTATCTGGACTTATGGATTGGTTTATCACACCTTGCATCCAGAGGAGCTGAGGAATGCTTTGAAGGCAAACCTACCCCAGCAGTTTAGGGCATGAAGCAAAATGGATCGGGTCACCCTGTTTTGGGATGAGGAGGAGAAGGGGGTCAGTTGCACGACCACAAGCCCAGATGCTTGCCAGGAAAACAAGCCCTGGCCTACTGTATTTATTAGTACTGACGTGGCCATCGGTGCCCTGCAGGAGAGTCAGAAGATATAGGCTCTGGAGGAAAGCTGCAGCAAACGCTCAGGAAATTGCTGTCCGCGTGCATCTTTGGCAGGGCCAATGTCCCGTTCCATCAAGTCTTTCCAGGGCCAGTGATTTGCACCAAGATGCAGAGCAAGACAGGGTTGCGTCCCCAGCAAGCCAGCCGGAGCAGGCAGGAAAAGCAGGAAGGCAGAGCTGAGCACCTCCCCTTCCCTCCTCACCCCCGAGCTGCGAGAATCCTGGGAATTCTCCAACATCCTCCCGCTTCTGGACAGAAACCGTCCCTCTGGTGAGCACCGTGAGGATGGCCATGTCACCGCCAGCCCTTCAGCAGGGGGAGGACTGGGATGGCATCCTTGCCCAGCAACACTGACTCCCTGTAGAAAGTCCCTCTCAATCCAGATCCATGAAAGGGACCAAATCTGGGCTTAGTATCTACATCTTGCTCTGGTGAAGCCATTCTGCCCATGGCCCGTTGCTCTGCTTTGCTCTCAGGAGAGCGGCACCAGGGCAGCAGAGCCCAGACAGAGCAGGAATCCCAGCAATGCTGGCTATGCCGTGTCCTCCTCTTTGCCCCCAAAGGGTCAGGTCTCCATCTAAACAGGAAGCCGGGATCAGCCAGGCCTCTGGTGCTCACCCTCCGAGTCCTGGCTGCCAGGGAGCAGAGGGGAGGCAGCGCTGCAGGAGGAGCTGCTGCTGCTCGTGACCCCATCTCTCCCCAGCACGGGCAGTTACGAGGACTTCCAGGGTGCTCTCCCCCTCGGGACACCTGCTGTCGGGCAGGGTGCTTCCTCACTTCTTTGTAGGATCATTTTTTTAAATCATTTAGTAAATAGTGCCAAAGGCCAGCGAGCAGCTAGCATGAAGACAGCACTGAGAAAGGGGAGCCGCAGTGGCAGGGGCGACGGAAAGGGTCCCCCTCTGTCACCGACAGCAAGTAACTCAGAACACACCAGGACACAACGCTTTCCTCCTAAACCAGGGACTTCATTAAAAACCACACAAACCTCAGGGTCAGCAGCTGCTTTGCACACCACAGGCAGAACCGCTGCAGCTTGCGCCTGAAGATCTCCCATCGCTTGCTTTCTGTGCCTAAATAAGCTTTTTCTTCCTCTGGTTTCCCCAAGCCAATATTTTGGGATTACTTTATCCCTTAAAGAACACAACTACCCTTCTGCTTCAAGAAGGGCACACATTCCTTGACCTCCAGCCAAATTCAAACCAGCCTCCAGCGCCCAGCCCAGCCAGCAAATGCCCTTGCAACGCCGCAGTAACGTCTTGCTGCTGGGTGCAAAGCCAGTGCAAAACACGGGAAACCAGGGAAGGGCTTTATGCACAAAATCCTGTCAAACAAACCATCCCAGCATCCTCTTCACAAACAGCACCCCGCATCAAATAAACAGACATTAAAAGCCTCTCTGGCAGATCTGATCTGCGAACTCATGGCCTTTCAATGACTTGCATCTCTCTCATCTTACATTAGATCAAGGAAACTTGAGCACATTTCAGACACATCATTCATCATGAGAAATCATTATTTTACCCTAATTTGTGTTCTTTCTGCCATTCAGAGCTTTATCTATGAATTGTCTAGACTATGCTTAAGTTTATTTATATTGCTCAACAAAAAACCACAGTAGGGTTTATTTAAGCCCTCGAAGTTCTGCCAGTCCTCCCATACTGATGTGAAGCTATGTGATTTTGGGGCTGGAGCTGCATTCTTTCAAAAGTCTTATCTTGAAAGGCAGCAGAGGAGACGGCTCTTTATGAGAGCTCCTGACAGCAACACAGTTGTTCTGTCCCAGACCTCGTCTGGAATCAAGGTGAACAAACCTAATGCCATAAAGGACTTCCCAGCTTGTGCACTGGCCACAAAATTAACCACCACCGAGAGGACAGGGCAGCGGGTAGGAAAGCTGCTGAGAAAAGCCCACAAACTATTTACGCGCTGAAATTTTGAAACTGAAGAGCCTCGCAAGCTGCGTCCTTGGGATATGATACTCCTCTCCCTGTGGTACAATACCCCTCTCCTCCTCTGGCAATGAGAAAAGAGACAACAAGATTACAGCAAGAGTTCGCAGGAGGGGCTGAGAGAGGAGCAGGGTGACAGCTGAGCCCTGGTAGGGCTGCTCAGCCACACAAGCAGGTCCAGTGCTCGTGGGATCCCATGAGGCCACCAGAAAGACAGCTCATCCATTACTCAACATCCCTGCAAGCATCCTCAGCTCCTTCCATTTAAGAGCGTTATTTCCAGGAGAGCGCCACCCCTGGAAGACAGGGCAGACCCCTTGCTTGTGACCCATGGAACAGACCAAATAACCTGCACTTGTGGCGACACCACTATGTACGTCAGACCAAGGTCCAACCACTGCCCAAAGGGCTGTCTCCTATGTCGAAGAACAGCCAAGCTCCTGCTGTTTTGAGCCTAGGGGCAGTGAGCTCGCTGGGTGTGTGGTTTGCTCACTTCCCAGCCTGCCCTTGAACACCTTCCAGTTGTGCAGGCGAGAGGCCAGGGAGCAGAGGAAAAGCTCTTCTCCTGGCTATCAGCCAAGCATTATATGGCGAGAGCGCCCCGTATCCTGAGTGTAAGTATTTTGGGAAGCCAGATGACTTCATTAGCAGATGACATCCCCTGACCTACTCACTGTTAAACAAGCTCACTGCTGGCCAGCCCCAGAGCTCGTTACTCAGCACTTTAATTTGCACATTGCCATTTACTGGGCACTAACCTGCCGACATACCCAGGCAGCACCTGAATTTTCATGCAGCTGAAGTGCTTAACACAAACAGTAAAACACAAGCATACCTCTTCCACAAGTAGTTTGCTATTACCTTTGAACTGGGACTGACACACAAAGAAACCCCCTGAATCGTGGACATGCTACAGCTTCCATCCAGTGCCGGCAGCCCCATGTCCCGCACCCATCTTCCACCCCGTCCCTGCCTCTGCAGCACATGGTCCCGCATAGGATGTGGCACAGAGACAGCCCGGCTACTGCTCGGGCTGCAGCTAACCCCAGCCATGGCACGTGGGATGCCTGGGTACCATGGGGGACAGCCAGCGCTGGGGATGCTCCAAATGTGGCAGTGTGGCACAAAGTCATAAGCTTGCAGCCACCAAGCCTGGGTTACACAGAGATCTCCATGAAGAGCCTGACGGTGAAAAATACAGAATTATGAATAACCTGGAGGACGGGACTTATGTGAGACAAGGCTGTAAGCAGAGACCAAGGAGCAGTGCCCCCACCACCCTGACGCACAGGGGGAAGGAGCATCCTCACCACACTCACCCTGATCCGTCGCATGGCCGTCACGATCTCCACCCGGCTGTTTGGCCGTGGCACATCCAGGCTTCCAATGTACTAGAGGGAAAGGAAGAGCCAATTAGTCAAGTTTCCACAGCACTGGAAACCTCATGATCTCACCATTGCATCGATGGCATCCCTGGATGGAACCCAGGGTCACTTCTGGCAAATAGGCGGCATTTTGCCCACTGCACCTGAAGCCTTCCACGCCTCCCACCACGAAGCTGTTCCCTCACCACAACGTTTCAAGCATTCAGCAGCCCCTATTCTAACAATAAAATAACTTCAATATTCAGGCCAGCAGGACTCATTCATCTGCGCCGCGATCAAAGTACATAGGTATAAGCCAATATCCCCTCAGCTGCACTGAGTCATCTATTATAGACCTGGATATTGCAATATCCCTAAAATAGCCAGGGCAACCTGTCCTGTGACAGGCCCTTCACTACTTAATTACAGCCCTGCCAAACCCTTTGCTGTTTTTGCAGAGATGCTGAGCCTCCAGGCCAAGCCTCCAGAAGAAAGGAGCCGCTTTGCTATTCAAAGGGGACCAAAGGCAGCACCGCTGCGACCCAGCACGGAGAGATGCCGAACAAAAACCTTTTTAAAAATAAAATGGAAGAGGGCAGATTCAGAAGAAGGATCAGAAAACAGACAAGCAATGAAGAGTCAATGCGGAGCGCTAAAAACGTGTCGTTAGAAGAAAAGCATTTTGAGTCTATTTACTAGCCCTCTGTGCTCCCACGCTTCATCTCGACACGAGGGCTGACGTAACCCTCAGCAGCGCAGCACAGGCACTAAACCTGGCAGGGCTATATGTCCCTGTGAATGCGGCCGTAACCTTTGCTGACACTGAGAACCCAGGCCATGGTTTCAAACACCAGCACTGAGATGGGTGCTTAAATGGCCAAACACGTGCTAGGTGTCTCCGTGCAGGCAGAGGCTGAGGAGAGGGGTTATTTCTCACCCAGCATCGCTGCGAGACTCCCGGCTCCTCTCCGCAGTGACACTGCTGCCACCCCTACCGAGGGAACAGCGCGGGGGCTGCACGATCGCCCCCGAGTTTTGTGTATGTGTGCCATCCCAGACAGCCCTCCTTGCTAACCCTCCGCGCCCTCACCCCAAGTTCAACAAGCCCCTCCGCACGGCTCCTGCCCTGGCTGCAGATGGAGGCAGGCCTCCAGCGACCGGCACCGGGCAGTCGGTGCTGAGAGTAGATGCAAAGAGAGAATATAAAAATAAACACCAAACAGCTGGCATGTTCATCACGTGCTGAGCAGGCTGCCACGGTGCAGGGCAGCTTTATGTAACTGGGAATTAAAGCCCACGATGCACGCCACCAGCAGAGGCGGCATTAACTGCCCAGACCCCAATTGCTGAATGCCTGACTGCAAAAGCACAAGTCTTGATAAGTTTTTAGTCGCATCCCCTGAACGGAGCCTTCCCACCCCTTCAAAGGTTCAGGTCACGTTAAAAGAGACGTCTTTGACATGAATTGGTTCCCTTTTCTTATATAAAGTCTGGAAAACATGAGTAAAAAGTAGGAGATGGGGAGGGCTGAGGCAGCCAGAGCGCTGGGCACACGCTCACTGTGCAGCACGTAAGGCAGAAATCTTTCCCCATCTTCCCCCGCCAGGTGAACATCTTGGCTCCACTGCACCTCTCCCTCCAAGCTTTCCCATGCTGCTCTTCTGCTGGGGACCATCCGGCACTGCTTCCCGCTCACCTGCAAGGGAAACTTCTTAGCTTGAATTATAAGGACAGACTTTTGCTAGCAAAGGGGACAGCCATGGGATGCCTGTCTTCTTCCAGCTGTTTCCAACAGCACGAGGTCACCGCTGCCGGAGGGGTAATTGCTTTCCTTCTCCCTGCATTTTCCTTGCACGGGCGAGTGCAGAGTACAGCCATGTGGAAGGACAGGGCAAGCAGTGGCAGCTATCAGCTGGGCAGGAGATGGCCCCGTCCACTCCTGGCTCCCACAGCCACCTGAATTCGAGCAATGCCAACCTTCTGGTTGATGACCACAACCTCGGCCAGCAGCAACACTCAGTCGTGCCCATAATTGCACGTGTGAGAATGTCAGGGCTGGGCCACCCTGTAAGCAACTGATGGAGCAGAAACTGGACACCACCTTGGACCTCCTTGGATGGCCCTCCTGGAAAACAGCACCAGCAGCAGAAAGTGTCTTGATGCCATTCTATCTATGCCCCTGTATCCAGCCATTCCCCTCCAGCCCATACTTGCGAGCACCCGAACCAAGGGGCTCAGGTCACAAACCGTGCAGGATTTGCCTTTGCTCCCAAACTTGGGCTCCATGGTGTCCTGCTGCATCCCGCACCCTGTGGGAGTGTGCCCCCACCAGAGCCCGCGGCACCTCCAGCCCCAGCGTGGGCTCACTTCACACAATTACTGTGCTCACAGCTCCAAAAACACCCACCTCTCCCTCTGCTCTGGAGGCAGGTATTTTTTGCACGTTTCACAAAACTCAACAGATGGACAAAGTCCCCCCAGATTATTTTTGTCTTCAGGGCACAAAGCACACATGGGAACTGCACTGCAGAGGAGCAGCCCTTCACAACGTGATGAGCATCCTCCCAGAAACGTGGACTTGGAGGTCAGCCTTTCAGCTAAACTACTATTTCCCAGGCAAGGAGTGGGGACAGCCTGAGAAACCACCTGTATTTACTAGTGATTTGCAGGTGATAAGTGCACCAAGGGCTGCTCCTGCTCTGCTCTCCTCCAGCCCTCCCACTCACAGCACTGACTTTCCTTTCAGGAAGAGCTGTGGGGAAAAAGCAGGCAAGGCAGAGGCGAGGATCAGCAAAGCAGCAGGAGCCTCCAGCATGCAGACCTCCCCCCTCATCCCACCCCAAGGCTGAGCCCCAGCTCCCCTCTCCCAGGGAAGGAGGCCCAGGGACCCCTGAGCATGGGGGCTCCCAGACCCCAGGCAAGGGCTTTTGCCTTCCTTTACAATCCACATGCCCCAAGCGAGGTGCCAGGCACGGTGGTGGCCCTGGTCCCTGCAGGGGTTGATGTCCCGGCTCCCAGGGCTCGGACCAGCATCTGTCCCAGCAGGTCAACCCCACGGGAAAAGGAGGCAGCAGGGCCAGGCTGAGCCCGGGGAGGGGAAAGTAACATGCCCGAGACAAAAGGAAGGAAAATAAAGCTGTGTGAAAGAGAGCTGACAAAGAAAATAAACCCATGAAAGAACCCACCCTCCCCAAGCCCCCGGGAACCAAGAAGGAAACCGTATGTACATATGCAGGACATGGCTTTTCCAAATAATTGCCTCCAGATCATGGCCCCACCACCCTGGAGGGGATGGGGGGAGGGCAGAGGTGGAGCCCCCCCACCTGCACCCAAGAGCGAGGCAGGAGTAGGGGGTCACTGATCCCCGTGCTCTGAAGGTGGGGGGCACAGCTGGCTCGGTGGGGAGGGCAGTCTCAGGCAGCCCCTTCTTCCCCAGCCCAATTAAGAGAAGAAAGGCCACCCGCTCGGCACGCCAGTGAATGGGCAGCCGAGGGGGCTCACTTCTGTAACGAGGCGCTCTGGCAGCCCCACAAAGGCAGCCCTCGCATTGCAAACAGCCAGAGCCACTCGGGGCTGCACCACCCGGTGACACGGGCAGGCAGGCACAAAGCACTGATTTTGCAGGGTGCTCTCGGTCCCCCGCGCGCTCTGCTGCTTCTCATCCCCGTGTGCGGGATCTGGCCTTCCATCGGTCCTTCCAGGGCCCCTAAAAAAGGGCAGCCCCCCTCTCCCTGCCATGGCACAGGCTTGGTGGCCGTCACCCATCGGGCTTCTCAGCACCCAGATAGAGCTTGCTCAGTGTCCCCCTCCCACGCCAACAGGCTGCCCTGTCTGTCCCAGGCACAGCTGGAAGGGGCCTCCAGATACAGCTCACCCCATGAAGCCTTCACTCATGGCTTACAAAAGACCTGTCCAGTTCAGGGAAATACCAGTCCTCCCCAGGCCAGAGGAAAAAAAACTCAGGAAAACAAAAGGAGAGCATTTTGCCAAAGCAATGTTTGCACAAGTCACTTAGTTTCTCATTTTTCCTTGAGGTTGTTTAATACTGCTCGTTTTCTGCTCCGTCAAAAATGAATTTTCTTGAGAAGGTGCTTTTTCTGTGACAGCAGGTGCCAGATATTTTCAGAAAACAGAAGGCCAATGGCATCCCTGACAGAGGGACACCTTCCAAGGGGTGTTGATGAGATCCCTTGCGAGTGGCGGGCATAGTGGTGGGCAGTGAAAGCCTTCCCGGAGAGGAGCTGCCGCCTTCCCGAGGGAGGCAGGCTGCTGCTCTGCCAGCCCGATACGGCATGCAAAGGTCAGGGCTGAATCATACCCAACATACAGGGGGAGCCTAGATTGGCTGGCTGCCGGGTTTTCCAGCTTCGAAAGCCGCCCTGAGTGAGAGAGCTTGCCGTGGATGAGGAGCCACTGCTGCTGCAGAGGAGCTGCAGGCAGGCAGGGAGGCAGCAGGGCAGCGCAGGCAGAGGAGACGCCGCTGGCACCAGCCCCAGGCTGGGGCATCGCACCGTGGGCTACGTGGCCATCCTCGGGGCCAGGAGAGCCTCATCCGAGCAGGGGGTTTTGCACCCGGGCTGGGGAGGGGTTACCGGACGTACCGGCAGCCAAGCGGGAGGCATCAGATACAGGGTGTGAGGGTCCCAAGATTTCTGAAGAGTCCAGGGTGGCGTGAGGCTGTACCAGGTACTGGGACATTGGCCCCGTGACACACAGCTGTGCCACGAAGCAAGGGCCAAAGTGCTCGGGCACCAGTCCCCAGCCAGGCGCCCCAAGATCTGAAACCTCTTTACTTCCCCAGTGCCTGTCTGCAGCCTGGCTGATAAGGGCTTCTGCCTGGGCTGCCGCCATCAGCGAAAGCAAGGAGAAATCCCAGTTCCCAGGACTTTTGCTGTCCCAGTGCTCCTGCTCTCCAGTTGCTCACGCACAGCCCCTGCTCAGGGAGCCACAGGGCTGGACTGGCACGGCCCCAGCTCTGCCCTGCACCCCAGGAACACCCAGCCATGCTGGAAGGAAAGGGGGGAAGTTTACTCAGACTGCGGTGGGGCAGGCTCAAGAGGCCAAAAGGGATGGAAAAAGTCAGGATGCCAGCTGACTTCAATGGAAAAAAGCCGTGACTTTCCAGCCTGAGCCAAGCAGGCGGGTGCAGCGGGCTCTCTGCTGAGCTGGGGGGCTCCAGACCTGTCCAGTCCTCCCTTAATGGGGCTCTGCACCCTGAGGCCACCAGGATGCACCCAGCCCTGGAAGCCAGGTAGTTTAATGCAGCATGTCGGACCCATCCAGAGCCACGCAACCAGCCCATGGGCATTAACACAGGGACACCTCATGCCAGGCACCACTGGTCAAGCTGATGCCCTAAGGATATTAGTGCTTATCTGCCTGCTGATCCTAGAAGCACTTGCACTGCCTATGAGCCGCGCAGGGGCTCAAGTGCCAGAAACACAGACCTCTGGGGGACCCAAGATAAGACCCCAGCCCCCACCAGAGCCACGTGCACTGCACCCACCCTCCCCTCTCACTGGCCAAGCTAGGGCTAGCGCAATAAGGGGAGACATCTTTGCAGCATGATGCAGCCCTGCAGCAGGGACACCAGGACACAGAGCGAGGGAGTGCCGCAGGAGAGCGGAAGTTTTTCCATGCCAATAAAGCAGGGCTGTCCACTCGCCCCCGTTTCTGTACCCCCACCCAGCCACGCCACCCAGAGCTGCCCCCTACGCAGGGGCTGAGCTTCCTGCGCTTACACCCAGCTCCAGCCTTAACAGGCATTCGTGTACAGGATGCGCAAGACCAGAGCACTTCAGTGGCCAGAAAGCAGGCTGGGAGCATCCCACCCCCATCGCTTCTTCCTCGGGACCTTCTGGCATCCACCGAGCCCACGCGCTGCCTGGCTGGTACCCACAGTCTGGGCACACGCAGCTTTGCCAAATCCCGGCAGAGCTTTTTTTTTTTTTTTTTTTTTTTTT
>VFFE01004734.1:387269-468929 GCA_008921705.1 Burhinus oedicnemus | reverse complement strand
AAAAAAAAAAAAAAAAAAAAAAAAAAGGGGGGGGAATAGAAAAAGCCTCGCAAGAGGTTACGATGGCGGGGGCCCGGCCCAGCCCAGCCCGGGGGTGCGCCGAGCGGTTTGGGGAACGGCGTGCCGACCCCCCGGCGCAATCACAGCAAGCCCTCGGCTGGGAGCAGGGCCCGAGAACCGCATCCCTCCTGGGTGGGAGAGCCTGGGCTGCTGCAAACGCTCAGGCCAATGAATGCTGTATCCAGATCTTTATATCAACACTAGACATGATGGGAATCAAGTGAGCCGGAGGTGAAAAATCTCCATCTTGTGCTTAACGAAAGGCCAGTCCTACTGTGCCCTACCTTAAAAGCCCTGAAAGCTGTGAATGTGCTCCCCCACCCACTGAAAGTACCCCAGAGTTGTTTTCCAGATGTGCAGGGACCCACTCAAGCAGCTCTGGCTGCAAGTCCAGGCTGCTTCACCCCTTATCCCCATGTGCATAGTGCACCTTCAGGTAGGGCTCCATCCCTCTTAACATTCACAGATGCTGCATGACAGCTGTGAAGCCCACCACATTGCAGCATGGCTGAAGATCTTACACGGACCTTCACACATGCCAGAGGCACCACTTGGGACAAACCTTTCCCAGGGCAGACATGTCCCTCCCCCTCCACAAGAGGCCCACAATTCCCACCACCCTCGCCTTGCTCTGCTGGCGTGGTCCTATATTGCCAGAGCACATTTCCCTCATGTTTCTAAATGACTGCAATGCAAGCAGCGATGCCAGCTGTCGACCCTTCCCTGGGCATGACAGATTCAGGGCCATCCATTTTTCAGACTGAATCAATGTGGTGAAACTTCCTTTGAGTTTATAACAGGGCCGCAGTGTTTCAGTCACATCTGAAAACCTGTGTTGTTTCCCCTCAAAGTGGAGCGGGCTTTCCATCATCCCCTGAGGCTCAGATAACAGGCTGGGCACAGACAGTTACATGACAAGCTGAGAAATCCCTGTGCTCAGTCATGCCCACGAGAGGTCTATGGGAACGGCTGTCGTGCTGCCAGCTTGCCCACGCTGGGCTCAGGAAGGGATCACACAGAGCTGTCAGCACTTGGACAAGCAAATCCAGGTATGATTTCCCACTGAAGGCACAATGCCAGCAAACCCTGGGCTCTTGAAAACCTTTATTCCTTGTTTTGGGGGGTGGGGTGTCAGTGCTCTGCATTGCAGCTGCAGCAGCTTGGTGACTGCACTTGTAGAGATCCCCTGGGCAAAAAGGGTGCGGAGAACTGAACACCCACGAGGCACTTGAGCTTGCTTAAGTCTGGGACAGGCAGAAGCTGGTGGTGGGATAGTCTTCAGCCTGGATCTGCTCCGTAGCATTTGATGCTCTGAGTTCTTGCTGAAGGTTTCTGTTTACCTCTAGCAGAGGTTTAGCTGACAGCACTGAAGTCCCAGGTGCTGGGAATGATACAGCCACCAGAGAAGTCCCCTGGAGGTCTGTAGTCCAATGCCTGCTCCAAGCAGGGCAAGCTTCAATACAGGAGCAGTAGCTCAGGGCTGTGTCTAGGCAAGTTGCAAGCATCCCCAGGGACAGAGATCCCACAGCTTCTCTGGAGCCCTGTTCCTGTGCTATAATTGATTAATGACATACAGTCTTGCCAACCGCTGGCTTTCCACAGCTCGCAAAACCCTATGGATTCAGTGAAGAACTGAACTCCCGTGTGGGAGGGCTTTGTGAGCATCTCTTCAGTGAGCAGCACCTTCAGGGAGGTTTCCCCCCAGGCACAGACACGGGCCTTTGATGGGAAGCCCCCAGAGCCTGGCAAACAAACCAGCTACTCCCAGGCAGTCCTGGTGGGTTTGCCTGGCAGGGCTCGGCCTGCTCGCAGATCCTGGCGGGTGGTGGATGCCCTGGGCAGTCCATAGCCTGCTCCTCTGACCTCTTCCACAGTTGTAGTGATGCTTTTCACTGACTGCTGCAGCCCCTAGAGCAAACCTGAAGACTGCTCTTCAAGTACTGGGATTGAACCAAAGGACGAGCCTCACTCTGCAGTTGCTTCTGGACCTCTCATGTCAGCAGGACAGTACTGCTGCAGCATGGAAACAGCAGCTTGGGGTGGGGGGACACGACATAGACACGTGATGCCACAACGACAGCAGCTCTTCCTGCAACCAGTCTCTCCCAACCCCCCACCCGCCTGTTGCCCCAAGTACTTGCAGCATCAGGCAGTGCTCCAGACAAAGTCACACAGGCTCTGCAGGCGGTTTAGGATACCTGTGGCATTTCACATGATTCCACCTTCCTGTTACGGTACAAAAATTAACTGTGACCCCAGAAAAAAAAAGAGAGACAACGACCAACTCTCCCTGCCCTTTCACCATGCCTTCCAAACCACCACTTCTTCCTGGGAGAGCCTTTCCCAGCTTTTGATCCCAGGACATCAAGCCTAGTCCTCCACCACCACCACCACCAGAAGGTACAGGAGATCCCTGAAAAATAGGGAGAGGATTAAGCTCTCGCACGCATGTTTGTCCTGCAAGTCCAGAACCTGTTTCCTCCCTTTCAAAATCAATAATTAGAAGCCCTGGAATTACACCTTGAAGTTGTGTAACCGGTTTGCTTGTTTTTGCAGTCCCGTCCGTGCGAGGACGCGGTGGCTCACCCGCGTTTGCACAACGGCCTGGGACAAAGGTCCCATGCGCCACCCGAGCAGAGGTGGCACCTCACCAAAGCCAGGGAGTCGGGGACGTGGCCCGCGCAATCTTGAGCGAACCGCAAGGGCGTTTTGAAGGACTCATCCATTAACAGGAGAGTTTTGCACAGCCTCCGAGCTGCGCGGAGGCGGGGAGCGGCGGTGCGCCCTGCCGGGGAAGGCGGCTCGGTCCCCGCTCCTCCCCGGGCTCTCCCGGTCTTTCCCAGCCCTTGCCAGGCGCCGGTCGCGGCTGCTCGCTGCCAGCCGCGGGTCGTGGATTTATAAAGCTGGCCTGCCATCTCCTGGGAAAGCCGTGAAATGCAGCTGGAGAGGCGATCGCCTTCTCCAGCCTTGCCCCAGCTCCCCCGCGCTGCAGCCCAGGGCTTTCGGGGGCTTCTGCCCTTGCTCCCGCCCCAGCACCCCAGGAAAACCAGTCCCACGCCCCACCTGAGATTCACAGACTTCCTTTTTCCACCCTGTGAAGCTGAGAAGGTGTTCTTGCAATGCTTACGTGAAAGCCAGCCAAAAAAGCACGTCACTACATGCCCGCTCCAACACTCCACCACCCCGAGACCCCTCCGGACAGGGCCTGCGGCAGCCAAATCGGAGGGAGAGCCCTGCAGCTCCACTACGTCCTCTGGCAGCAGCTGCTGGGGTGCCATGGGGCGCAGTGGGGAGAGCCGACCGTCACCCCAGCTGGCAGCACACTTGCGCGTTGGTCTGCACTGAGCAAGGTACCTGGAAGAGTTGGTCAGGAGTCTTTTGAGTTCACCCGTAGTGGTTTTCAAAGCATTGCAAAGCTTTGGTAGGTTTCAGGACTAGGAAAGAGCTGATAATATGCAAATATTTTAACAACCATAGTCTGGCCTGCAAGCGTCAGCGTGCGTTGTCTAGTCTTGCCCTTAGAAAACACGTACTATGGAAATACTGCGGTATTTCCAGTAGAAAGGCGCAATTGTTACTGTAACCTCCACAGCCTGTAACAGAAGCCACCTGCAATCCCTTATCGAGCCTGGGAGACACGGGCAAACGTAATGTTTGCAGAGGACTTTGTACATCAAACACGGTTTGTGCCGGGGTGGCAAAGCTGCAACTCCCCTTGCAACTCCCGTGCTGCACCGCCACGGGAGGAGAGGACAACCACCTGCGAACAAGGCAATGGCGAGCACGCAGCGCAGCCCCGGCAGGCCGCCATCCCCCTTCTCTTGCTGCGAGCACTCTCAAAGCAAGCGATTCGACGTACCCACGGCTGATTACTCCACAGCCATCATCGCACACGTTGCTTCCACAGCGACAGTGCAGCACAGTGGTTTTGGGGAAAATACACTGCACACTGTCTGTGCTTGGGAGGCCCCTCCTCCAGAGGGCAATAATAGAAGGGCTTTGGGCCAGGTATGCAATTTTTTTTTTTTTTTTTTTTATTGTGCTGGATGTGGGTGGGAATGAGAAACGCCGCAGAGCACGGCTATGAGAGGAAATGAGCAGATGGTAGATTTTGCAGCTCTAAGCAATAAATCGTAAAGCAAATTGGCTCTTAGGCAGGCATTCAGATGGGAAAGGTAGGATCCAGCTCACAGTTTGGTGCTCTGGTTTGCTTTAATGTCCTTACACAAAATCCTACAGCAGCAAATTCTTTTAGGGTCATGGTCCTGCAATTGAAGAGTGCACTAGAACACAGACCCATGTGACATCAAGGCCCAGGCGGTGCAGAGCATCCCAAAGCTGTGAACCAGCGGTGGGCTTGGGCAGGGAGTCACCCTGTCCCTCCCGTCACCGGCAGGGTCACAGGTGGAAGAAGCACTAAGCAGGGCATGCAGGTCAGCACAGCAAGCAGGTGCCTTTTCTGCCTAGTAGAACCTGGTGATTAACATCTAAATAGCAAGGGCTGGGAAGGAAGTAAAAACTTCAGAAAGGGGAGGAAGGCAAGTCTGCTGGAATTAAGGTCAGGAGCTTGCTGGCATTTGCTGACATTTCATTCTGATGAGCTGGCAGAGCTCATTCTCATCAGACACACACATGTGTGTATTTATTTATTTTAGAGGTGGGACTGGGAACAGTTTCAGAGCTGTTTTTAAAAACACAGGCCTATCTTTGATATCTGCTGGGATCTGGACAGGCTGTTAATGGAACCACCTGAAAATTCAGATTTTGTCTTCATACACGTTTTCATTCTTTGCACCACCATTTCCTTTCAATTTGCAATTATGCCAGGTTTTTGGAAGCTCTCCACGAACCCCAAGTCTTGAAACATTTTTGTTTCAGAAAGACAAACACATGGTGCTTCTGAAATAAATACACTCCCTGGAGCAGAGCAGGTGCCGGCTAAAATTAACATTCCTCCCTGCCAGGCTCAGCCAGCCCCATCACAGCCTGCAAATGAGCCGTGAGAGCCTGGAAGGTTTGGGACATCCAGGGTCCCATTGCCACAGCAGGGAGCTGGTGACAGTAGGACCCTGTCCCTGTGGGCCTCCCACAGGGCTCCACATGTGGGAACTACCCAGGACCAGCAGCAGGAGTACTCCCACAGCGGACTGAAGCAATGCCCACATCCACCAAATATTTCACAGACACGCAGGAGCCATCCCACACAATGTTCATCCTGTTCTAATCTCACTGGCCCATTAATGATAAACGTGCCTAAATGTTATTATAAGAAAGGCACACTGCACAAGCATCATTCTTAACCATCTTCACCATGATCAGTTGTAACAGCTGCCAGCAAACTTATCAATAAATGTATTAACAGCTGCTTATTATAAGAATTAGTACTTACCTCCTCAACATACAGTATTTCTCATTCCCACAGCAAGCGTAGCATACAGCCCCAGGGCTCAGCTCCTTCCCCATCTCCAACAGCCTGGAGGAGGGACATGGACACAGCTGGAAAACATCTGCAGCAAGCTACTAAGGACAGCATGGCCAAGAAAACCTGCCACCCCCTCTGCCCAGACCAGACTGCCTCATTGCAAGGTGAGTCACATTCCCTTAAATCACCACTTCCCCAGGTGCTCCCAATGGGTGAAAGAAGCTGCCCCTCACTGCCTGCCAGACAATGGAGGGGAAAAAAATAATGCAAAAGTGGAAGAAGCCAACAAGTGGGCTTGTTCTCAGGTGTATGGCAGGTTCCCCTGCCCACACGAGGCTTGGGCTGCCCACAGCAATGGGGATGAGAATTGCTGAGGGCAGATGCCCAAGAGAAGGAAGGTGAGGACCTGAAGTGAGAGGGGCAGCAGGGAGGGCTTCGACAGCAAGCAGCCACTCCAGGTGTGCAACACCGCAAGGTGCTGGCTTTGCAAGCTGTCAGTCCAAAATTCATTCACGGTTTATCATGATGCTGTTCCCAAGGTAGAATCGCTGTAGAAGAAAAGGCCTTGAGGTTGATTTTGTCTGGATGTAGGGGAATTTACGCAGCAAGACTTCCCCTCTCTGCAGGAAGAGCCCAGGGTACCCAGGACTCCAGTCTAGCCTTGTCCCTACGATCCTGGTCCAGAGTGCATAATTTTGGCCATAGCTTTTATGTTGCACCACAGACAAGAAGGAATCTGAAGAAATATGGCTTTTCTCAGCTTCTATAAGAAGGACCAAGAAAGAAGAACATCTTCATTTGTGTGACAAGCAAGTAGCCATATTCAAATGATATGTTAATTGCCGTGTCTAGCTGTCAAGCTTCTTGTAGCAATTCCTCACTTGCAGATGATAAATAAAGACAATACTTGGTATTCTTTGTTTGGGAATGCAGCTTACGATCTTCAGACATGCTATTGCTTGGTTCCTGACTACAAGACACCAAACTGAGGAGGAGCCTTTATCCTGGGTGCTCTCCCCTGTGAATCACTGCAGCTAATTGGAGCTACCTTTGATATGTTTGTAATTTGCCAAGGCTTATTTGCTGTATAATCAGACACATGGCCCCTTCCTTTAATTGCCTTGTAAACTGCCAGAATGATTAATTCTGACACAAGCCTGCATTTATCTTGGGATTGACATGTGGTGACTTACGAGGGTGGCGAAACGAGGGGTGGGACACCCGCATCCAGCCCACCAGGTTGGGGGAGCATCTCTCCTGCTAGGTGCAAGTGCTTGGTCCTCACTCTTGATAAACATGTGGGTGTGCACTCCTTTCCCCATGCAAGGGGACGTGATAATCCCGTGGGTGCCCAAACCTCAGCTGTGCCTGCGCAGTAGCTGTGCCGGCTGGCTAGTGCCTGCTGATAGGTGCAGAATTCCCAGAAAAACACTCCCTGCACCCAGCCCCACCAAGGCAAAAGTCCACAGCAAACGCCTTCCTCGGTGCTCAAGTACACCCTTGGGGACACATGCTGGTCTCTGACCTCACCTGGAAAACCTCCTCCACAGCCATCTTCCCACAGCCTGTCGATAGGCGATGGTCTGCAAAGGCAATTATTTCACTCTCACTCCCACATATTTTACATGCTAAATCCATAACTCTGATATATTCTCCTAAGGGATCTCTCATATCTGGGCAATGAACATTTCTGTGTTTGCTGCTCAACTTTCTTGCCTGGAGATATATTCATATGAAAAAATAATATATGTATCAGCCCCCAAATCCCAGTGACTGCAAATGCCCAGGGAAGAATTAAAGCAGCACAGAGAATAACCCTGGCTGCCATAATTATGGATTTTACATAATTTCACTGTGGTTGGGCACTGGTGGAAGGAGGGACGAGCAGCTCAGGTGGGTGCCTGGGTGCGCTATTGCTTGCTGCTGTTGGGATGGACGGATGGACAGATGGATGGAAGGAGGTGCGGGGAGCGGTGTGCCCTGATCCCCAGCTGGCTCCTTGGTGGGGTGCCAGAGCATGGCTGGTCCCCAGCATCACCAGTGCCACCAGAGGGAGGTGGCAGGCCACCCTGGATGGGGTGGTGTCCCTGTGCTGGCACCTGCACGCAGAGGGACCAGGGCCATGGAAGACGTGGAAATGCACTGGGCATGCCAGTGGGGTGACAGCAAATTGGCAAGAGGGGGACATGGGGATGTGGCTGCTGGCTGCATGATGGGGACAAGGGGGTGGCCAAGCCTCGCAGGAGGAGCTAGGAGCTGGGATCCAGAGGGAACTATTTCCATAGCCTCAGCTGAAGGTGACATACAGGGAAGGGTCATCTGTCCAAAAGATCTGGGGCACAGGATTTGGCCTGGTCTGTGAGTGAGTGCCTGGGGTTTCGCAGGACTGGGCGTGGGGGAACGTGCCTGCATCCCCCAGGCATCCAGGGACTGCTTCCCTGCAGGAGGCTTTGGTGCTGGTGGAAGCACAGAGAGGTCAGCAGGAAGAAAGCTCTTGAGATTGTCCCTCTTGCCTTGTCTCTGTTTCAAGGACCAGGTTATTTTGGAAACATACTCCAAGTGGAAAAATGCCCACAAAGGAAAGAAGGCAAGGTGGTTAAGAGGGTGGACACAGGTGCTCAGCGGGATGGCAGCACCTATGCACCAGAGCCCTTGGGTTCCCCCTCAGTTTTCCCTTTCTGCTCCTTTTGGGGCCTGATTAAGCATCAGCTGAACCCTGCTGTAGCTGACTCAGCCCCCTCCATGCCGAGGGAGAAATTAAAGAGGACTTTGTTTCCAAACAATTGCAAATGCATAGTTTGAGAATCTGTAATTTAAACGCAAATCCTCCTTCTGCTAACAGTGATGGATGGCTTTTTCCTACTGCTTTGAGAGCCCTTGGATCCTGCACTGGCAGATGCCTTCCTGATTTATGGCTTGCCTCTTCATGCCATGGGAAACAAACAGCCCAATTCTAATTACCGCACTCTTGTGGATAGGATAGTTTCCTGTATTGCTTCCATCTTATTACTGGGGGTCCCCACTCCATCTTTGTGCAGCTGACTTGGGTTTTATAGGTAACCTTGGCATGGATTCAAATAACCTCTGTTGCACTCATTGCACTGGCACATACGTTCATGTGCACCCATAGACAGATGACACGCTAGAAATTCTGGTTTTTTCTGAGTGGCTCAGGCAGCGAGGGGGGTCAAGATGTGGGGATGGGGATGAGGAGGAGGAAGGAGAAAAGCCGATGCCAGCGGTATTTGCCTGCCTCCAATGGAGGGGAGGGAGGGATGGGGCCACACGAGGGGCTAAAAATAAATGTTCTTCTTCCTAAAGAGAATCTTGCTGGTTCAACTCTTTCCCATTCTTTTCTGTGTGAGAGTGGTTAATTCTCCTTGGGAGCCCATTCACTCAGCAGATGTTGCTTTTCTTTGTATGATTAGCCTGAAATCAACAGAAAATAATCCTGTCCTTTAACAAATATTGGATTACATGATTCCAGTGCTACAAGGTGCTTCAGCAGCCCGAACAGATGCTGAAATTACTGTCCGTAAAAAAAGCGCACGCGGACGTATCCATTGAATCCAGCTTTTAAAATAGCATCGCCCGAGTTTACGAGCTGATGGGGAAAAAATGCCTGTTTGCAGCTGCAGAGCTGGGGCTGGCTTGGGCTCCCGGAACAAGGACAGTGCCACCCTGAAGTGAGTCCGGTGAGGCCACCGTGGTGGCTGGGGAGGGGAGCATGGGCCGTATGAGGAGACGATGAGAGGCGCACTAGCTCAGCCCAGGGAAGGGGAGCCATCCAAAAAACCCCCACCCCCGTGCTCCTTGTTTGTCATGGGCTGCAGAGCTCAGCCCTGTGTTCACCGTCGCAGCCCCTCGGCTCGTCCTGGCCACGCGGCAGATGCTGCCAGCAGCGATGCTACTGGCAGAAATGCCAAACCCTGACCCCTGCAGACGCCGGCGATGCCCACTGGCTGAGGGTTTCTGGCTCATGCTGACTTCTTGAAATGGGCTTGTCAGCTGTGTTTTAATTCATTTAATATGTCTTTTACTGATAACTTTTAAAATCAGACTGTCGCACTGTTCAGACTCAAATGCCAGCAAAGCCCAAGTATTTCACATCCGTGCCGTTACCTTTACCAGTCAAAGTCATAATCTCATCAAAGAGCAAAATCAGAATTATCTGATGAGCACCAAGTCCCCATAAAAGTCAGAGGACAGGAATAAATTATCTTCCTATCACCTGCTCTAAAATCATTGAGTCCTAGTAAACTTGCCCTTTATTTGCTGCTGTGGAGTTACGAGGAATGCTATCCCCCAGCACTGGCCCAGTCCAGCCCTCTGCCAGCTCCTGTATGGCCCTTCAGTCAACATGCCTAGCTGGAATATGCTCTGATGCCCACCTCTTCTCTCCTCCCCATCATGCAATGGGGGAAAATATACTTATTTCTGATCAACCCCCTCCTGCTTCTGCTCAGCAGCCTGGGGCAAGCCCCTGGTGCAGAGATGCCTGTGTCACCGCTCTGCCTGGATCCCAGACCTGAAGCCATCACCAGTCATGTCTTCTTACTTGTTCAGGTGATAATTTTCCCACCGTTGGGTCACATAACAAGTACTTTTATTTCAACTGATTTGCAGTCAATGCCATCTCATGTTTCAAAGTCACTTCTTGTGTACTGAGGAGAGAGGAGGGAATAGCCCATGAGAGCTTGTTTGAAGGTGGTGTCTCTAATCTTCCTCTCAGACACATGAAAATGCAAATCCTTTCCAAATGGCATTAGATCATTGAATCCAGCGATATATTTGCGTGGGCAATTTGTTATTGGCCCCTGAAATCTTTGCCCTGCCTCAGTGCAGCACTGGGGTGCTCTCTGCTGTGACGGCCCCAAATCGGCATCTCCCCGCCAGCTGAAACCTCGTTAGGCATGAGGTGCCCAGGTGGGCTCACCCAAGCAGCTGGGCTGGCCCTGACTGGCATCGAGATGCTGACACCAGCCCTGAAAAACTCCTTCTTTCCCTTGCTCAGGTCCTAAGATTGTTTAAAGGAGCAAGGAACTCTGCCGGGCTCTGCCACACTGCGAGCCAGCAACAAGCCGCCTCCCGGCTGGCCCAGCGCCCACTCCGTCCGGCTCCGGGGGGAGCTGGGAACAGCCCCCACAGATGGGCAGACGTGAAACCTGTTAATCACCTCCCCAGCGCTGTGCCATTGCATGAAATTGGATTTAGCACCATTAGCCGAGCGGCTTCTGAGCAGCTCCTTGACTCCTGCCGAAACCACTCTCCCCCGGAAAAGCTGATTAACAGAGTGCGTCCACAGTATTTAATTAACCTAATGAACCCTGACGATAGAAATAGAGTCCACTTAATTCCTAGTCCCCCACTGTGGCGTGCAGGTGAAACGGCTCACAGTGCCACAACAGCCCACAGCGGCTCTGCAGTGGCTGCCAGGGGGCTGGGGGCTCCTGTGTGCTCCAGGCTGCAAGGAATGGATCAGCCTCTTTGCCCACTGTGCTTGTAAAACTCTTCAGAGCCCCAAAATAAAGGACTGGAGATAACGCACCAGCAACTCGCATTGGAGCAACTAACAGGTCCTTGCTGCCCGGGGCCTGGAGCGCCTGCTGCTTCTGTAAAGGACCCCAGGTCCCACCTCTAGGCATTTCTCCTCATTGGAAAGGAAAAGATAATAAATGAAAGGCTCAGGGACTCTGGCAGAGTCTGTGATCTCTGGTTGTGCTGCTCTGGATATTATGGACGCTGTAGCCTGTAGGCAGAAGGGAGGGGATGGACGGGGCGAGGAGGTGGATACCCGTGGAGGGCACCTAGCTGGGCTCTCCGGGGCTGGCATGGCCCTGACCAATGCGCGCTCCTGCCGTAGATGGCAGCAGCCGGTTGGATTGGTGCCACCAGCCCAGCCTGAGCTCATCCTTCCTTTGCAATTGCTTTGGACATTTGGAAGGAAACAGTTGAAGCAGAGAGGGTTTTTCTTCTGGTATAAACAGAGCTCTGTCTTAATGAGAGAACCATAGAATGGTTAGAGTTGGAAGGGACCTTAAAGAACATCTAGTTCCAACCCCCCTGCCATGGCCAGGGACACCTTCCACTAGACCAGGTTACTCAAAGCCCCATCCAACTTGGCCTTGAACACTTCCAGGGATGGGGCATCCACAGCTTCTTTGGGCAACCTGTTCCAGTGTCTCACCACCCTCACAGTAAAGAATTTCTTCCTAATACCTAATCTAAATCTACCCTCTTCCAGTTTAAAACTGTCACCCCTCCTCCTATGACTACACTCCCTGATAAAGACTGCCTCCCCATCTTTCCTGTAGGTCCCCTTTAAGTGCTGGAAGGCTGCTGTAAGGTCTCCCCGGAGCCTTCCCTTCTCCAGGCTGAACAACCCCAACTGTCTCAGCCTGTCTTCATAGGAGAGGAGCTCCAGCCCTCTGATCATCTTTATGGCCTTCCTCTGGACCTGCTCCAACAGGTCTGTGTCATTCTTATGCTGGGGACCCCAGAGCTGGACGCAGTACGCCACGTGGGGTCTCCCAAGAGTGGATTAGAGGGGCAGAATCAAATCCCTTGACCTGCTGGCCACACTTCTTTTGATGCAGTCCAGGATGTGGTTGGCTTTCTGGTCTGCAAGTGCACATTGCCGGCTCATGTTGAGCTTCTCATCAACCAATACCCCCAAGTCCTTCTCCTCAGGGCTGCTCTCAATCCATTCTCCGCCCAGTCTGTGTTTGTACTTGGGATTACACCAACCCACGTGCAGGACCTTGCATTTGGCCTTGTTGAACTTCATGAGGTTCACACAGGCCTACCTCTGAAGCCTGTCCAGGTTCCTCTGGATGGCATCCCTTCCCTCCAGCGTGTCAGCCGCACCACACAGCTTGGTGTCATTGGCAAACTTGCTGAGGGTGCACTCACAGAGCCATAGC
Organism: Burhinus oedicnemus; assembly: GCA_008921705.1. Lineage (NCBI taxonomy): Eukaryota > Metazoa > Chordata > Aves > Charadriiformes > Burhinidae > Burhinus > Burhinus oedicnemus. The sequence goes on along the minus strand of VFFE01004734.1, from coordinate 456,524 downwards.
AGAGCATGGGCTGCCCCTCTCCCCCTCTCTGGGAGGAGAACTGCTGAGCATCCCACACAGGTATGGGGTGCCTGTATGTGATGTAAATTCTCCAGCACTTGATGCTTTCTAGTTACGACTGGGTTTCTCTCCATGCAAAGATGGATTGTCGCTCGGCCAGAAATGCTGGGCTTGAGGGAGGAATCATCAGGCAAGCTTCTCTGGCCGCGGCTCTGCAGATCATAATAGTCCCTTCTGGCCCTAAAGCTTATGAATCTATAAACCAGATAATTACTAAAATAGCTATGCCATTTCCCTGTGACATAACAATCATTTAAAATGTATTTTAATATACAGAATGTAAAAGAGAAATGTCCCAGGGAAACAGAAATGTCAAAGAGTGTCAATTCTGCCACTTGCAGCAAACCAAGTGGCTTTTTGTGATGGAAGTGCTGTTTTTAGGAAAAAGAGAAAAGGCCCCGCTCCCCCTCCAGGTTCCCAGGAGCCCCGTTCCCTGACCCGAATTACATCCACTTCTCCACTAACCCCTACACCTGGCAACCTGCTTGGTAGCCAGGTGTGTGGTGAGAAGTGGCAGTACAAGCAGGGGTGTAGCATCAGGTAGTGCTCCAAGGGAAAGCTGCCTTTCCTCACTGGAAGTCGATGATTCACTTTCTGCCCAATTTCTAGAGTCCAGATGCCCTGCAGCCCTCTTGGGTGCAACGACACAGTGGAGGAATTTAAGGGGCCAATTTAAAGGCAGGTTCAATGACTGGGGAGCCTCATCCTACACTTGCTTTGAGCTTGGTCCTCCTCAGGCTGCTCCGTTTGGAGAAACAGATCCAAAACACATGCGAGAAAAACTCTTTGGAGCCCAGAATTAAGAAGAAATAAGATGCACTTATTCCTGGAGACCTACAGTTGCAGAAACATGACCCTAGAGTAAGAATTTGTGGGAGCAGCTTCTTGTCTGGATTTCAGTATGCCTTTAAAATCTCAGGGTCCGGGATTGGGACAGTGAAACTGGGAAGAACCAATAGTTCAGCTGCCTAATCTGTTTACAGCCGCAAGATGATAGGTATGGAAAAAAAGTGAAAAAATAAAATAAATGAGAGAACGAGTAAGGTTTTTTTACAATTTTGAACTTGTGATAATCTATACTGTTGCTTGTCCTGCAGATACGCAAATGACAGATACTCCAAATCTGCCCAGATGGAGTTACTTAGTATGCCTTTAACATGGAGAGAAATGGAAATGAAGTCTAATAAGGCTCCTGAACTCTTTCTTTACTGCCCTCAGAGACAACCAAAAAGCATTTAATTTCCTGCAACCCAAGAGCATAAACTGCACTCAGACACTTTATAAAACCCGTCAGGCATCTTTCTGAAAGATTAACTAAGCAGGACAACATTTTCAAGAAGCCGAATTGGAGCTGCATGAGCAAACTGCCCGGCCAGAGCTGCGCCGTGCCTCTGCCTCCTCTGATTTCTGCCCTGCTGCACGGCTCTTTTCTCGCCGTCAGCGAAGCAGAAATGAGCCTTCGATGGCATCGGCCACCCCCCCCGAGCAGCAGCAGTGCCCTGCGCCTGCCTGTCCCCTGGCAGCAGAGGTGCAGGGCTTGTTTTGCCACCTGCACATCCCCTTTTAGAAGGTGAGAGCTCTCTGTGCATCACGCCTGGTGCTCGGCACAGACGGAGGAGGAGATGCAGAGGTTGTGGTCCTTCCTTTCCTTCTGCGGGGGGATGCTGAGGTCTGGTCCCTCTCCCAGGGCGGCTCACCAAGATGGGGAGAGTTTGAGGGGGTCTGTCTGTCAGAGCAGCCCCCGTGGGTAACGCAGTGAGCGTGCAGGGTGCTGCGTGCCCGGCTGTGGGTGCTGAGCCCTGCGTGCGGGGCAAGGGACCGGCAGCCCTCCCTCGGAGACACAGCTGCTTTCACAGCTGCATGGCTTTTGCAGCGCGTGGGAAGCTTGGCGAGCCACTGCCCAGGGCAAGGTTATATTTAGGATGGTTTTTGTTTAAGTGGAGGGAAGATGGTCGCATTTGCAAGCACGCTGGCTTCCCCGTGGGAGCGGTGTCAGTTTATAGGTCTAAGCGGGGACGGAAAAGCAATTCTACCTGCAGGCTGTATGGCATGGGGAGGGGGCTCTGCTGTCCCGCAGCATGGGGGGAACTGCAGTGCTCAGGGTAAGGATAAGCAAGAATTAAGAATCATAAGCTCTGACCCACGTGCATAGAGCTCTGCAGGAACGATGGGAGCACCCTGCTCCGCATTATCCTCCTCTCCTGCCGGATTAGGGTAATTCCGAGAAGCGGAGCAGGCCAGGGAAAGTCTGCTTCCCCTGTTCAGATGAGAAATAAGGATCTCTCGGCTGCCCCCGCACCCAGGCAAGCAGGTCCCAGAAGACTTCCAGGTGCTCTTCTCTTGGCAAGCTAGAGCCACGCAATTTGGGCAGCTCAGCTTCTTTGCCATACGCCCTAATCTTGCAGCAAAAGTATTCAGGGAGCAAACTACTCGTATTAAAGGAAGAGCCCAGTTAAAGGACAAGCTCCCAGTGCCTTCGAGGACGAGCTGTGGGCAGGCAAAGGGGATGATGTGACCATATGCTGTCGACTCGGGCATCCAGCTCTGCACTCCTCAAACTCTTTGCCATAGGCAATAAAACCTTAAAGGTGCAGGAAAGATTATCAGGTGTGCCGGTTTCTGTCCTGCACCCTGGGGCAAGGGGGACAGCATGTTCGGGGAGCACTGTAGGGGGAAGGGGCCGGATCCTCCGTACGGACAGACAGCTTGTTTCTGCGCAGGAGACAGAATTTCTGTATCAGACACGGAAGCTGGAAAGAGCCCAAAAACTGCAGCTGTGTTGAGCAAATTGGATCGTTATATTAGAAACCGAACAGGAGGAATCTGTGAATGAGAGCAGCTTGACGCTAGCTATTTTTCATCTGAAGAGGGATTCAACAAGGCGAACCCACTTCCCACCGTTACCTTGGCCACAAGATGACGGAGATGACAGCTTGATATTCACTTCCATCATATCTCCTCCTATTAATGCAAATAGCCCGTCAGGCTTCTCCCACCCCTGCCTACTTCTCTGGCTGACACAGTCCTGCTGGGAGCACACAGAGCACCCAAGCCCCAGGAGTCTGGGGAGCAGAAGGGCTGACGCACAAATCAAGGCAAGATGTGGGGTGACAGGAGCCCTTCATGACCTACTGCACTGCCCAAAAACCCCTGCACCTGGGCCAGGGGGGAAGGGTGGCTGCCAGGCACAGGCAACTAGAGCCAGGTGTCCTGGCAGACGACTGCCGGCTTTGGTGCCGCTGGAGAAGGATGTCACAGGCCCACCTCGTTGTGGGTCCCCAGAACTCACCCTTGGGTGATCACTGTGCTCTCTGCATGCACTGGTGAGGACTGGAGTGGGGAGCAAAAGGGCATGGGCTGTCCTGGCTGCCAGACTGCAGGGTTGGGCTCTTGACCATGCCCCATGGCTTTAATTAGGAAAGAAATGGCCTGCAGCCCCACAGGGGAATTAGCTGTGGGGACTGTGAGCTGTGACTCCACTTCCAGCCCCTTTGCTAGGGGAAAACCCAGCCCTCCGCTCCGCTGGCAGCATGAAACGGGAGACAAGATCTTCTGCAGGCTGCATGTGATTGCGCCTGGCATAAAGTCCCAGCCAGCCAGCAGCACCCAGGGCACGATCCACGACTGAGTAGGGGATGCAGCACGCAGGGAAGGTTGCAGAGGGAGCTGTGCTGCCCGCGGTCGTTAGCTCCTGGGGGCGGCAGCGCTCCCAGCCTCGAGCATCAGCTGCAGAGGCGAGCCCACCTGCAAAGGTGCTGGGGGCTCCTCTCGCCTTTGCTGGCACAAGCCTGCCTGGCGCAGCCCCCGTGCCTGTTGTGGCACCCTCGGCAAGGCAAGTTTAAGTTAAATGTCAGCTGTGATTTGGCATTTTATCTCTAAGTGAGGGTGAGTGACCTTTCTGGCTGCTGTCGGCACGTGTTCCTGGCCCCACAGAGGCAGGTCCAGGTGGCTGGGGGAGGAGGCACTGGGCCACGCACCGATTTTTGGCAGGAACAACATTTATTCTTTGCTGTTTGCTGTTTCTTTGCTGCCCTTGAGTCATTGTTAAATTTGTCAAGAGTGATTTACAACTGTGTCAACAAGTGGGATGCAAGCTGCTGGTTCACACCGCAGGGAGGAAGAGGGGGAATAGCTCCTGAGATGTGATACAGGCTGGAAGACTTGAAGAGAAAAGCGCAGCTACTCTCCTAAGCCGCAGGCTGGCTTAGTCGGGTGTTGCTGTAATTGCTCTGCATTTCCCAGGGTCTGACATCGCCCCTGGATGTTTCCCTCGTCCTTCTCTCAGTTCTGACCCTGGACTGTTCTCTCGCTGGCTGAGTCTGTTTAGCAGGGCTGAAATTCAGGCTACGGTTCACGGGGGTTCAGCGTCTTCAGCTTGTTTCTGCAGCGTGCCGAGAAGATACATGTTTGTCTCCCCAAAGACGTCACAGTCCTTCCCTTGCAGGGAAGGCTTTGCCTGTCAAACCCCATAATCACCAAAGTTTGCTGTTTGGTCCCTAGTCCAGCCCCTGGCCCAGGGCAGGACTATCACCAGTGCTAGATCTGGCCCTGACTGTCTTAGTAGCCTTTGATTTCTCCATGTCTCTCCTGAACTGGAGCAGGGACCCAAACTGGGCTCTATTTCAGGTGCAGCCTTGCCAACACCAAGCAGAAAGGGGTAATAACTCCACTTCATCTCCTGGCCTTGCCCAGGCCCCGGAGTAGCCCAGGATGTGGTTGCCTTGTTCTGCGGCGTGTCTGCAGCCCAGCATGCCTGTGGGCCTGTTTCTGAGGAGGAGGACACGAATCCATCTCCTCCCTGAGATGACAGAGAGCTGGCCACCGACCACAGGGTCACCCACCATGGAGCAAGTGCTCTGGCTTGCAGCGGATGGAGACGGATCAATGCATGAAGGATTTGACTGAGCTTCTGCATCACCCTGATCAAATCAAACACCCTCTCCTTTGCAAGGTACTGAAGGGTTCAGCAAGCCAAGCCAAGGAAAGACTCGATTCACTTCTATTTAACATCACACGTCAGTGCCTGCAGAGCCCTGCTGCTCAGTTGGAAATGTCACACAGCCTGTCAGCTGGCACCCAGCACCGCCTTCTTGTGGCAATGGGCCCTGCTCCTTGGGTACTTTTCTACCTGCTGTGTCCTGACTCCAAGCAGAGGACCATGGCAATTCCTGCTCACAAATCTCTGCCGTAACGTTTGTCTGAAGTCAGGTGGGGAAGAACACATCGTCATTCCCTGGAGACCTTCAGAAGCGGTATGGGGGATGCATGACATTTTCCTTCTGCTTTATTGCTGGAGCAACCTGGACAGACCGCAACTGTCTGTTGGAGCTAAATACTGCTGCCACCACATAGTTGCATGTAGCTGATGTTTATTTCCCAATGACAAATCTATAATCATCAATACAACGTAGCAATGGAAGCAACCGCATACTGGAGCAATGCATCCCATTGCTGTGAAATGCATCCATGAAAACAGCCATTCTCCGTCCTTTACCTTCAACAGGTAAAGAAAATTGCCATGCATTTGTACTGTGGGGTCTCAGACCCAGCTGGGTCATCTTACCATCTGAATGCCCCGGGGAGCATGTCATGCCAGGTCTGAGACGATGGGAAAATCCCTTCTCTATTTCCCTGTAAAATTTCTGCATGATGAGTGGGTTCTGCTCCTAATTAGGGGCTATTCACATGTGAGTCCACTGTGGTCGAGCTGATTTAAATGCATCATCCTGACAATAAAACCTGCTGGTGAAAAAAATTACTTTAATGAGAAATTCTCAGAAGGGTTGGAGTGATTGTCCTCGCAGCTTTGCAGAAGAAACTCTTGCAGCAGAGCACGGGCATCTGTTAGGCAAAGGAAGATGTTTGCTGAAGTTGGGGGCTGCTGGACTGGGGACAGTTTTGAAGCTGCAGGGAGAACCTGCCTCCAGAGGAGGCATCCCGCGGCCGTGCTCCCCTTTCACATGTGAAAGGGCTTATGAATAATCTGATTCCCACGGCTCGACAAACAGCGTGCCCTGGGGTTGCTCTGCAGAGGGCTGTATCTTAGCAGGAATTTCCCGTTCACCTCCCTTCCTTCAGCATTCTGCTCCTCCTGCTGCAAAGGCAGCCTATTGCTGTTATTATTGTTATTGCTGTTATTATTATTACATATCGCTTTTTAATTGCCTGGTAAATTTGGGATAGCTTGAAAAAAACTAAAGGAAGATATGTAATTTGAAATGCTAAAGAGAGAAAGAGCAAAGACAGGGAAAATGCAGTGCATCTAGTAGGATTATTGAAGAGGTGATAAGGACATTCTTAACCTTAATTATTTCAAATCAACTCATTTTGTAGAGTGTGTAGGTTTATGAATCAGATGAAACATAAATTGATTCATAATTTCCTTTAATTTTCTGCTCTTTGGAGAATTTAAATCCCTATTAACATAACCTGTACCAGCCAGTTACTAAGAGACAGGAGAAAATTAGTATGGGTGAAGCTGGAAGACTGGCATTTTAATATGCTCAAGCCCACCTGCTGCATGGAGGTTGTGATTGGGACTCATCAGTGCGGGGCTGCTCCTGGATCCCCCGAGACCTCAGCTGCCGCTGTCTCCTGTGGTACTCCTGGTGTGGGAAATGGAGGGCTCGGGGAAAAACGAGGTGGGCATGCCTAGAGGGCATGGTCTGAGCTTGTTCCTGCTGCTCCATAGGAACAAAAGCAATTCAAGAACTAGTAGAAAAGTTAATATTATCCATCATAGAGATGGAGATCTGCTGCCCAGTCCCCTCTGAGCAGCCTCAACTTGCTTTTTGCAAGTATTTTTCCTTCCAGTGCCTTTCATTTTTGTGACATTCTCTTCATCATTTGCTCTCTTGAAATTATCCTTCTGGTGCCTGTTTTTTGCTACCCAAAATTGCACGTTAAGGGAAATGTATGAGTCAATCATGTCGTGCAGTGCTGGAAAAAAACGGTCTCGCTGTAAGTACTGGTACGTAAGGACGGCACAGAAATCTTAAAAGCTTCTTGCCCTCTGCCACTGGATGTCCCGAGCCAGTCGGTGATGCAAAGCAGCACCGTGGCCTTCAGGTACCTGCTCCCTGCCGTGGCACCTCCCTTGCACAGGGATGTGCAAGCCTCTGAAGCACCTTATGAATATAACACTGGCATTTGCCATTCTGGTTTCAAAGAGAAAGCTTTCCTTTAGGAAATAAGCAAATACAAGAATTACCAGCTACAAGAAAAAAATAATCAGGCCTGGTGGACTGCAGGAATAAGGATGCCTATAAGCAATATTGCTTTCTTGCTCTTTTTATTTGTACCGAACCTGTGCTGTAGCTGTTTCCTTTGCTGTGCACCTGGCGGCTGAGGGGGTACGTGGACAGAGGTTCGAGGACAGTATGTTCGTGCCCTTCTTCAGCGCAAGGCTCCGGCAAGCTGCGCTGCGGCAGCCCGGGCTGACCTTGTTTGCAAGTCCTTTCTGGGCAGTGACAAATGCCTTCATCGGAGACTGCTCTTATTTCAGGCTGGACGGAAACCAAACGTAAAAAGCACACGAGGCAGCTGGCCGTGTGGGAAGCTGGCTCTGAGCGCTCTCGCTCTGCGATGGGAGCACTTAATTACCATTTTCACTTGTCCTGCACATTGTCCTCCTTGAGTCAGCCATACTGATGTGGGTTAGCCACCTCGGGCACCTCCGCCACTGCCAACGACGGTGATGGCCAGTGCATGGGGCTCGGCAGGGATGCATGCAGCCACCTGAACAAGTCACCATGAAGCCCTTCGCTTGGCTGCCGTGCCGGATCCTGCAGCCAGCAGCGGGCATGGGGAGAGGTGGGGAGGCAGCAGCAAAGCTGCTCCCAGCCCAGGCAGGTGTTGGCAGAGCAAAACACAACCCAACCAGAAACATTTCGAGGTGGCATTTACTGCTTGCACTCCTGGCTGCAGTCTCATTGCTGTTCCCAGCGGGCAGGGAATCTTTTTTCCTTGCAAGAGTCGCAAGGCAGGGGAGATGCATTTGCCCCATGCGGGAAGTGCAGTTTGTGACGAAAGAGCTGTATGGGTACATTCTTGCCAGTGTATTAAACGCGCTGAGTAAAACAGCAGGTCATGGTAATATTAATCTAATAAAGCAAAATCAATAGTGGAATTCAGTTCAGGAGGGAGGGATTTCACAACCGCCTCTTGCAAGTGCAAACACACATTATGTCATCAGCAGAGCGGTAAATCAGCATTTCTGAGACCAGCTGCCCAATTACCGAGGCAGTTAGATGACGGGAACTGTAAATTGGATGTATGCAAATACATAGCATGAGACAGTAAAGTAAACACCTCCAAGAATTACTGAGAAATCTCTGGACCGAGTCACCAACTGGGTGGCTAGCCAGGTGTGAAGGCTCGTGGGGCACGGAGCAGAAAATGTGTCTGAATGCTCTCAGTGCTCAGGCACCATCCTCAGGGCCCTGCCAGGCCAGCTCAGAGACTCGCAAGCTCCCCGTGACCTGTAAGACCCCACGGCTATGGCTGGCTGGAGCACCACGTGCCTGGCACGGCTTGGACTGTCTCACAAAATGCATCTTCTCCATATGCTGCTTCACATCTCCTTCAGGGTCCTTCAGTGTCGTGGGCTTCTGGGTTTCTACAAAGCTACGAGCTAAGAGCTGCAAAACATGGCCAGCTCCATGCTGCTGGTCCTGAAGGTCAGGTAGCCGTCACGTATTTCCGCATCCTTGCTCTGAACTGCGTCTTTCCTGACCACTCGCTATGGTAAGAAATTATGTCAGTTTTGTCTTTTCAACACTTTAATAAAAAATGAGCATTTTTAATTGCTTTCCTCCATGTACAATTTCTTCCCTCTATCGTACTTACACAGATAAGGTAAAGCTGCAATTCAAAGGGAAGCTGAAGAATTTGAAGTGATGATGATGGGAGAACTCAGAGCACATTTGTGCCCACAGAGATGATGAGGAAAAGCAATTAGCTCTGTGTACTTGCAGGGACTACACCTGTGCCAGAGTGCTCTGTGAAAGCCTGCCTGGAGCTGAACTTCTGTGCCTTTTTTAAAGGACTTCTGCTCAACTTCTTTCTCTAGCTTTTGTTCCCCTAGATCTATTATCTTCAATCCCAGGTTCTCCTCCTGCTCCATGAGCTGCGTTCTTTCTCCGAGAGTCTGTCCATCCACTGCCCCCTGCCCAGGACAGCCCTTCTCCTGCACTGCTGTGCTCATGTGCAGATTTGGGGGCTGGAGGGATTTCTGTAAATTTTCTCATTTAGGCACCTGTGTAAGCACAAATGATGGGATTTCCCTGCTCATCCGCAGAGGACACCAACAATCTGTGGCTGACCCAACTCTGGGTGATGCTGAGCCCACCAGGTCTCTTGGTAATTAATCTCCTAGGCAGCCAACTACTCTTACAAGCAAAGTCCTCATTGCATTTTCAGCTTGAAAATTGCTGATTTTTCAGTGCTGGACATTATGTTGTCTTCATCAGCTACTGCAAAGACCTTTTCAATATCATACCTTACCTCCCTGCATGGGTGCTTAAAGACTGTGGTCAAGTTTCTTCTTTACTCAGCTCTTTAATAAGCTAAAAAGATCGAGCTCCTTAAATCACTCATCGGTGTAAAGGCAGTTATAGCTAATTACCTTGGAGGCAGGGCTCAGGACCCAAAGTAATGTGAACATGGCTCGGCAGAAGTGACTCCTAGCCTGGCTTCCTAAGGAAAATGGCCCTTCTGCACCTGGGCTGTTTGCCTATCGCTTGTCTGTCTGTCTGCCAGTCCCATCCTCCTCATCTCAACCTGTTGCAACCCTATTTGTCAGAGGGACGCAGTACCACCGAGACGCACACTGGAAGCTGCCTGGGTGCAGGGACCTGGCAGTCATAACCCTCCCAGTTGTAACAGGGGAGGTCTTTGCTCCCCAATTACTGCAGTTAGCCACGGGTTTGTTGTGTGCCTCTCAGCACCAACAGATCCAGGCCACCCTGCCAAGCGAGGTATCGATTGTTAATTAATAGCAGCTAGCCTGAGATGAGCACAGCATGGAGTGTGACGAGCTGCCAGCCCTGGCTATGAGAGCTCCTTGACAGAAAGATGAAGCCTCCTCAGCTTACCCCGGGGGCTCCCCAGGCCCAGGCCACCACTGCAGGTGTAGCAGTCAGCGGCGGCGAGCAAAGCGTGGCTCTGGGATGAACCTCTTCCCCATTGCACCCCACTGCACCCACCAGGGTCTCAGCCCCACCAGAAAGACCCTTGACTTCATTGCTGTCTTGGCCCAAGACCATGGTTAGGTGCTCCAGCAGGCCCAACAGCAGGTGGGGAGGAGGAGATGCTTCACTCACTCTGGTGCAGCAAGGACAATCATGGTCTGGTTGCAGCGGTGCAGCCTCATCACAGTTTGGTCTCTGGCCTGTAAATGAGTGAGTGAAGCTTCAGGGAAGCAGAAGAGGTAGGGAGGAACCTCCTTGCTGCCTTCCCTTTGCACTGCCCAGACCACTAGCTGAGGCAGCAAAGAGAAGGAGCCTGGCTCAGACCTCCTGCTCGCCCGGACAGACACTGCCCTGTGAGAGCCTCTCTGCCATTTACCCGTCCCTCCAGCAGTCCCAGTAGGATGTTTCCAAGCTTAGCCTGGCATTGTGACACTGCAAAAATCTCCTGCCAAGTCAGAGTCTGCCAGAGTAGAGAGTGGGTTAAAAATAACCCTGCATCCGCAGGACCAAGCCTGGGAGCTGCTCCCAGGTGAAACACAGCCGTGCTCCCAAGCAATGGAGCAGGAGAGCGTGTGTGCCGGGTGCCAGGCCAGGTTTTGGAAGGGGTTTTTGAATTTGCCATCATTGGTCCTGGGGTCAAGATTTCATTCCGTGACCGGGGGCTGTTGGACTCTGCTCCTGCCGGAGGACCTGGGTGCTTGTCTGGCCGAGGGAGCAGGCAGCCCTGGCCCGAGTTCCCGGACAGCACATGCGAACAGACCCAGCAGGAATGTTGAGGGGAAGCCGCTGCTTCCGCTCCCCCAGCCTGGCCTCCGTTTTAATTTATGTTTGTTTTAATTTTGTTATGGTTTGAGAAACCCACAACAATTTATTGTCGTTTAGACAATTATTCTGTCACCTGAAGACCCCTCCCCACCCAGGAAGGGGAAATCGGGGAAAAACAAGGAAACCCAGGGGTTGAAATATAAACAGATTTAATAGAATAAAACTAGATAATTAACATTAATAACACTAAAGAACCAATACTGATCCCAATACCACTATAAAATATCCAAGGATTATACTCAGCCCATTCTATCAGTAGGAAGATGTGCACTCCCAGCAGTGGACAGTAAATGTTGGACACTGTGAGTCCTACGGCTTGGGGAGGAAGGGAAGGCCTCAGAGGTCCGTCACCAGGGCAAGAAGTTCTCTGGATCGCCGCCATCAAGTGAAAGAGAGCGCTTCTCAGCAAACTTTCTAATTTATATTGAATGTGACATTCATCATCTGAAATAATCCTGTTGGCCAGCTTGGGCCAAGTGCCCAGGTCTCGCTCTTCCTCATCCCTGCACCTGGTGAGCTTGAAAAACACTGAGACCCTGAAACCCACACACCATAGCTGCCTATAAAGTAAGTATTTCCACAAATTCAGACACTAGTCTTCTAAAAGTGCAGTTTTCCCAAGCATTAGAAGAGAAATTAGTCCTGTGTCACTCAAACCAGGACAAATTTTAACTATCCAAATCTATTTTAGTTGGCAGCTGGCCGTGGTCATCCCACCACAGCTGGTTCCCAGCAAGAGCTGGCGTGCCTGGGAGAGGTCTGGTCCCCGCGAGTTGCTGGGGGGATGTGGGTGTGCTGCGGGACAAGGCAATGTGCCCCACGGTGCCAGGAGGAAAGGGCGGCTGTTAGCAGAGCCTGGTGTCGGCAGGGCAAATGATGCTGCACTTCCATTCCATTGCTAGAAATTTAAATATTTCATTATGCATTTATTATAATTTAGTCTCAAGCCAGCCAAGTGCGTAATGAGCTGTATCAGCACCAGCATAGGGAAATGCAACTCCTGCCTGTCACTGGCTGCTCACCCAGCCCATGTGTCCTTGGGTGATGAGACTGCCTTTGACAAGGACACTTTGCTGCCCAGTGACCCCTCTATGGGGACACTTTGCTGCCCAGTGACCCCTCTATGGGGACAACTTACTGACCAGTGACCTCTCTAAGGACAGGGCCATAGGCTATCAGGCCTGGGGCTAGCAAGGTTAGCACTGGGATGTATGAGAACCTCTGGCCGTCCCCATGGGATGGCCGTGGTGTGGGAAAAGCTCTTGGGGTGAGGGGGAGGTTAGGATTTAGCCAACCACCCTTCCAGGTGGGAAGCAAGCGGTGGGACCAGCAGAGTTGCATAGAAGCCGCTGGGATGCTTGACAGCCATGCTGCAGTGCCCAGGGGATGTGCCCTGGGTGGTTCACCGCCCTCCTCTTCAAACTCCAAACCCCCAACAGAGCCCTTGGGGCAGTGAGATGGCCCTTCAGGGCTCTCATGTGCCCTGTTAAATGCTGGAGGGTGCTGAGAGCCTCCAGACAGGGTCTTGTGGGGATCCCGAGGGCAGAGCCAGTCTTTCCGAGCAGGCTGCTGTGGTCCCAAGGCAATGGCACATTCCAGAAGTGTCCTTGCAGCCTAGTCCTGGGATGCCAGCAAACACCCAGGGAGAAGGTGGTGAGAGCCTCAGGGCTTTGCTTCAAGGCCAGCACTCTCCCCATGTCCATGCATCACTCCCCACAGCCAGTGTTGCTCTGAATGCTATCCAGAAGATATCTACTGCTTCCTCCTCCTCTCCTGCGGGAGAAAAGCATTGGAAGTGGGGGTGGTCTCTCACGTAAAGATGCTGCTCTTCAGCTTGGGCTGCTCCAAAGCATGGCTTCTGCGCCTGCCCCTCTGGTGCCAGGCTGGCAGGTCTATGGACCTAAACCACTAAACCACTGTTTCATGGAGCAGCAAACCCAGAGCCGCTGCCTGGCTAGTGCTGGTGTGCAGGAGGGGTGTGACGCCCCCCACAACACCACCCTGCCCCTCGGATTTGGAGCATCCCCCACAAATCTGGTCTGGGGGCTGTCCTACTCTCTTCCTTGGCCTAGAGGCTTGGATTATTTTAATCCAGGCTTGATAAAGTGATTAATTCTGATCACTGATTCATGATGTCTGCTTTCTGAACCGTAAGTGCTTTAATATTGCATTTTATGTTGCTTTCAGGGTTACATAGTTTATTCCGCAAACAAGAGGCTGAGACAGTCATTAGCGTGTGAAATCAGAAACGAATGCATCAGTAACTATGGCAACTTCGGAGGGAACACCAGCTTCTAGTAAAATCAAGAATTAAGCTTACATGAAAATGCTGAAGTAGGAGAGATCCTGTCTGCTGAGAGCTTAGCGTACATTTAAAAAAGAAAAGAAAGATCTGAAATACTCAAGTAAACCGAGCCCGTGCAAACCTTGGAGTGCAGGTGGTCCTGCAATCCAGCCGTGCTGGTGCATCCCCACATGAGGGCAAGCCTGCTCGCATCTGAAAAATAAATGCATGTAACAGCTGAGCCCCCCAGCCTCGTCCAAAGTCCTCTCATGCTGCCCCTGCACCCCTCTGCTTGCCCCTGGGGGTTTGTGTTTCCTAGGCGCAAGCCGATGCCGTAGCATAGCTCACGGAGCAGCGAGGCCCCGAGCGGAGGGTATCTGCCAGGGGATGCTTGGAGCAGCATCCATAATTGATGCTGTAAAAACAATGCCGCCAGTTTGGGCCCTCCCGTGATGTTAGGTGTCAGATGCCTGTGCAGCTGCTTTCCATACAGCTTGTAGATACAGCGGTTTGCTGCACTGTGTGAAGGCATCACAGATTTCCCCCTAAATAATTCAGGCTATCTTTCTGACAACTTCAGTACATAAGGACTTTTCCTCACTGCGATGAAGAAAGTCTTTGCTTTGTATTCCTGAAAGCTTATTGCCTCCTCAATATTTCCCTTATGCATCATATAATTGAGAAAACATAAATGAAATAACAGCACTGGGGAGAAGTTCTTAGACACTGTCTCCTCCGTGGAGCAATTACACCTCCGTGGCTGGACAGATTAGACATGTGACAGGTTGCTATTAATCTGCGAGCAATCAGGCACCAAGCCTGGGTGCTGCTCCATGGGCAGCATCTACTTGCACCAAGCAGGGATTTTAATGCTGTGCCGAACAAGGCACTATAAATACCTCAGCAGCCCAGAAAAATGCAGAAATTAATAGAAATGAAGTTTTTTAGAAGAGGCTGCTTTTTCAGAGCCAGATTTAGTGATGCTAATACCACTACCTGTGATTATGTTTGCCTTATTCCCAGTTGCTTGTCCAGTGTAATCAGTCTCAAAGCGTTCAGATGGAAATCTTTCCTGCTGCTTTCCACATCACACTGATTTGAGAGGGGGAGTGGGAAAGAAACAGCCGCCAGCTGGTACTGGCCATTGGGAAATTGGGGATGGTGTTTGGAGGGTGGGAGCTGAGTGGTGGAGGATGCAAGGTGAGCAGCACACGGGGAGCAGCCTGCATGCCCCTGCCGGTGGCAGGACTCCCTCCTTGCCCGGGCTCGCCCTGGGTACCTGCTTTACACAGCAGTTCTGGTGTCAGGATGCTGTATGGACTTCTGCTTGCTTTGTCCTTAAGCACAACTGCAAATGAAACAGAGAGCAGCTAAGAAGTGCCCCTGCATGTTACAAGTGCATTACAGTAGACACAGAATCATAGAATCACCTAGGTTGGAAGACAACTTGGAGATCATTGAGTCCAACCATAAACCTAACGCTGCCGAAACCACCACTAAACCGTGTCCCTCAGCACCACGTCTACCCATCTTTTAAATACCTCCGGGGATGGCGATTCCACCACTTCCCTGGGCAGCCTGTTCCAGTGTTTGATAACACTTTCAGTGAAGAAATTTTTCCTAATATCCAATCTAAACCTCCCCTGACACAACTTGAGGCCATTTCCTCTCATCCTATTGCTTGTTACTTGGGAGAAGAGACCGACCCCCACCTCGCTAGAACCTCCTTTCAGGTAGTTGTAGAGAGCTGTAAGGTCTCCCCTGAGCCTCCTTTTCTCCAGGCTAAACCACCCCAGTTCCCTCAGCCGCTTCTCATAAGACTTGTTCTTTAGGCCCTTCACCAACTTCATTGCCCTTCTCTGGACACACTGCAGAACCTCAACGTCTTTCTTGTAGTGAGGGTCCCAAACCTGCACACAGTATTTGAGGCGTGGCCTCACCAGCGCTGACTGCAGGGGGATGATCACTTCCCTAGTCCTGCTGGCCACACTATTCCTCATACAGGCCAGGATGTTGTTGGCCTTCTTGGCCACGATGTTGTTGGCCTTCTTGGCCACCTGGGCACACTGCTGGCTCATATTCAGCCGACTGTCGGCCAACATCCCCAGGCCCTTTTCTGCCAGGCAGCTTTCCAGACACTCTTCCCCATAATGCAAGTTGTTCCTGGCTGCAGTGGTGGACACGTCCATCAGCTTATCTATCTGATACAGAAGACACTAGCTTTGCGCCCAAGGGACCTTCTGCCAGCCAAAGCTTGTTGAGGAGCAACATGCTCCACATGTAGGACAGTTAGGATGGGATTGCCCAAGCTGGCCCAGCAAGCTCCTAGCACACAGACCAGCTTCCAGCTGTCTTTGTGCCAAGATGGACATGATCAGACTGCACAGTCTCCTTCTTTTAAGCACCTGGAGCTTGTGATCTGCCTTCTTGGTAAATGCACTGCCAATTAACATCCTCAGCTATGTTTTCAGGTGTGGGGCCCATGGATGCACAGGCATAATTTACATTGTGGACATTCAGAAAGAAATCACAGGGCTTATCAGAATGGCCTTGCGCTCCAAGGGATCAAGCTTTTATAAGGAACCCATACATTTCAGTTGAAAAATCATCAGGAATTTTTTTAATGTTGAAAACTACAATTTCCCTTGAACCCCGGAGATACAGACGTTCATGGCCCATTCATTGTGCTCATCAGAACGACGGTACCATGTGCGTGGGGTGCAATTTGCAAAGGCACTTAGCATGAGCTTGAAACCCTGACCTAAATCCGAATTAAATACTTTTCTGGCAAAAGAGGTTTATTTTAGATGAGTTTTTACCCATACTGAGAGTACCTTGTCCTCTGCAAATTATCTGCAGGCTGGAAGTCTGTACATTTATTACACACATAATAAAAGGAGCTTTTCCAAATGGCAAGGAAATTCCTTCCCTATTTTCTGCTCTTAGACAGACGTGATGCATTTCCTTTCCACCAACGTTTTGTGAGCATAAGCTGATATTCTTCAACATTCACAAATAAAAAGGATCATAAATACTGAAAAGGCAAACCAGCCAGGTTAATTTGCAATAATATTGCAGATGCATTCATTTTATTCACCCCATTTGATGAGGGTGAAGGCTCCTCGGGGCAGGTCAGCTCGAAAGCCTCTTGACTTCTGTCTTGGACATCTTTGATCTCACATCTGGGTTTTGTCCTGAGTGGGTTTTTTTGAGGAATTAAATATATATGGCAGAGGGAGACAACATTTCAGAAGCAGCACATAAAGTCCAAGTGCTGGAAGGGTGCAGACTGCAGGTGCTCGAGTCAGGGAGGCAGGACCAGCAGCGCAGCAGGATGTTGTCATCAGAAGCAACAAATCTTGCTGTCAGGAGTAATCCCCAGGGGAAAACTCCGCGGTCTGAAATGCCTCCTGATGGGACTGGTGGGAATCTGCCTCCACTTCAGAAGGGTCGGGTGATGCACTGGGCATCTGCTGCAGGAAGCATCCCACCACAGGCAGGAGTCTTCTGCCCCTGGGCACAGCTGAAGCGGGAAGGAGCACCCCGGCTGCCCAATGCCTGTGCTCTGGCACAGGAGAAGCTCAGAGGTCCCTTATTTTAATGGGTTTGAACCCCTCCTCAGTGTCCTTGGCTCTGGGAGTCATCTCTTGCTCTCCTGCTTCACTTGCTCTGGCTGCAGCAGAGGTTGCCCCCACTTGCTTCGTGCCTCAGGCAGGGAGAACCCAGTGCAGCAGGCAGGATTTTCTCCCTTTCAGGAGAAAATGATAAAAGATAAATTCTCTTTGGCCCCATGCCCAGCTGCCTTTGAAGGCTCCTTTCTCCTCTGCTGTTGTCTCCTTTGATGCGGTTGCTTTGATTTGCACTGCAGAGGCTGTATCAGAGCCCTTGCACTTTTCCGGGCTGGAGGGACACGGTGTTTAGGGTAAGAGCAATGTCCCGCAGCATGGCCCAACCTGCGTTCCATCCTGCTGCAGCATCCTGTGAAGCTATGGATGCTGCTGGCAGCGACTCATGGGAAATGAGCATGGAGCTTCCCAGAGCAGCTCCCAGCCCTGGGGGTGAACGTGGCTGGGGCAGGTGGCTCTCTGCCTCCTGCCTTCAGTGGGATTGCCCTGCTGCCCATTTATTATTTAAAGTTGTGTTCCTGCTCACTTTGAACCATCTCAATTAGAAAATAATACAACAGAAGACTGGTATCTGCAGGGTGCCACCAGAATTACCACCATGGGGTGATGCTTTTGCATTTCCAAGTACTTTAAGATCTATCTATGAGCCAATTTTCAGTCTCTAAACTGCACACATCTGTACTTCTCATGTGTATTAATCAGGCTGATGGGTGATACCATGGCAGGTGCCTATGTGTGATGTCAACACATTTACTTTTATCAATCAAGCTTGTAACTACATGGGGAAAAAAACCCCAACATGCAGGGTTTGACAGGATTCTTTTTCCATTAAAATGTACAGACTGGAATTAATTTTCCATTTAAGTGTACAGACCACCAACCAGGGTGGTCTCACGTTCTTTGCAAGCTGCTCTGCCCATTGCTGGCACTCCTCCTGCCATGGCTACTTGCTCCTTGCCAGCTCCTCGTTCCTGGCTCCTGGGGACATCGGTGTGAAAGCTGATTTTACACAGAAATGATCTGATTCTTCAGGCCTGTCAGGTGGAGAGGCTGTCACACAGCCACTCTGCGTGACGGCAGCAGAAGGCACCTTTATCCCAGACGTCTTCCTTCATCATCCCCAGCTAGGGAAAATAATTTGAAAAGTGACTGACACGTCTTAGGCAACGCTGGAAAGAAAACCCATTTGGAGATAATTTGGCTTGTGCTTCGTGAGTTTGCTTAATTTTCCTGCATCCTGGCAGGGTGTGTTAACATGGAGACAGAGTCTTTGTTTTAAACAATGCATCAGCTCCGATTATTGACTGCACTCCTCATGTCAGCGCCCGATGGGAGGACGTGGCAGCAGAGAACAGCATCCTACCCACTAATTGCAGCCTGTCCGAGCTGTGACTCATGGACAGTTCAGCCAGCCCTGTGGAGACGGCTTTCTTTGGAGGCGATGTGGCTCTGTTCAGGTTTCTGCTTCCTGGGCAGGAGATCAGCAGCATGATGCTGAAAGCCCAGGAAGGGGGTGTTTTATACAGGGAATAAACGGCTGAGTTTGGTAGCTGTGAGATGAAGTCTGCTGATGGCTTCAATGAAATGATGGCCCTGGATCTCAATATACATGGATTAGATGAAATGTTAAATTCAGAAGTTTAATGCAGCATAGAGGTTATGAGTTTAAGGGAAGAAGGGCCAGCCCAGGTAGCAGGGAAGGTTCCCATGCCAGCATCCCTGTGCCAAGGGATGTGCAGCGCTGCTGTGAGCCGGTCCCCAAGCTCCTCGGTGCAGGACAAGCCAGAGGCTGCCGGTAACATCTTTCTGACAGGGAGATGCACATCAGGCCATGAATGTCAGGTGAATGTAAACCATGCAAGATTAAGATTTAGTGCCTAGTAAAAAGGTGCTGGGGAGAAAGTCTTTGTGAAGCCTGGAGGCTGAGCACCCTGGACTCGCAGCTCGGCTTCTGACGAGCAGACCCTGCATCTGTCTGGCACTCGTGCGAGAGGTGAGAGCCTGCAATGACCACATCTAATGCAGTGTGAGAACAGACAACTTGGCAATCTCTCGGAGAACAACAGTGTGCTGGAGGTTGCCTGCAGAATAAAGCCGCTGAAATTTCACAGCTCTATTATCACGCTCTGAAAGGCAAGCAGGTCTCCGCTCTCCAAATGAGGACTGCTGGCCAGCCCTGCATGCTTTGATGGCCCAGAAAATCTCACCTGTAAGTGTAGGTGCAGCAGGAGCAGCCGGGCAATGATGCCACGAGATGCTGGCAATCACCCTGAAGGACAGCAGGATGTTGCACTCCATAATTCACCAGAAATCAGGGAAAAGCCCTGCCCAGGAGGCAGCCTAGAGGTGGGCGAGGAAGGGCTTGTGCCCAGTCTGCGGGGGCCATGGCCTGCATGGGTCCCTGCACAGAGTGAACATTAGATGAGGGCTTTTGCTTTTTCACCCCAGCATGAACACCCCTCTCCTGTGTGCCCCTCAGCCCAAGCCCTGTGAAAGCTGCCGCTCTCCACACGCTCTGCGCTCAGCATCCCGCACAGCTTTCTCCTTGGAGAGTGCTCCAGTTAACAAGTCTTCAAGGAAAGCAACAGCTCATATCCCCTTGATCTTGAAGAGCTGTGAGTAGTGCTGCTAGGGCCTTCGGAAACCCTCCAGGGCAGGCTGGGAAAGCAGCTTGTGCTGGAAATGCTGCCCGCTGTAGCAGGGCCAGGGGGATTTTCCGGTCGGCTGGGAGGTGGGAGCATCAGGAGATCCCCAGGGGTGAGTGCTGCCACAGCAGCTCCAAGATCCCCCAGGCTGGTCCTACTTTCAGTGCCTTTGCTCAGGGACAGAGGACACTTCTTTCAAAAGCACCTACACAGCTCAGGAGCCTGCCTGCCGTTGGCAGTCCTCGTGATGCCCACAGTGGTACAAACATCCTGCAGTGCTGGTGATGGGCCCAGGGACCCGAGCAGGCTCCGGAGCCGTTCCTCCTTCCCCTGGCCAGGAAGGCAAGGCAGCAGCCACTGCGGCTGCAGCGGCTCCATCAGGCTGTGAGATGCCAGGGACCTGTCTGTCTGCATTTTCTTCATCAGCATGACCTACATCCTCCAAATGTTTTCCAGCACCTCTCTGACTCTGGCAATTAGTTGCCTGTGAAAGAAGCAACTCTCCTGCCCAGGATGACTTTTTTAGTCGAGAAGCTGGATTGCTCCACGCTGGCAAAGCTTTGCAGGGCCCTGCTGTGAAATGGTGGGGATCATCATCTGCCCAGCTCCAGAGGGCTCCCAGGTGTGCTTTAGCTCCTTGCCAACTCCAGCAGGACACGAGAGGAGACTCACCGCAGCCTAAGGGAGTGGGAGACTATTTACCAGCCCATGGGCTGATGGGGTATCTGGGCATCATAGCCCTGCTGCAGTCCATCGGCCGGCACCTGCATGGCTCAGGGAGCAAATGCAACATCCAGACTGCTCCAGCGGCTGAGAGCTGCCTCAGGAATGCAGCCGCCCAAGTAGAAAATAGGATCTGGTCAGCACTCACCCCTTTGCACACACAACTGCTCCCTTTCCTCTCCTAATTCGGGGGCATTTTGAGGAATTATGACATTTTGGCTGTAAGTGAAAATGCAGTATTTTGTTTTCCATAAAAATTGGTAGTTGCCAAGAAGACATGAATCTTTGAGGAATCCCTGCCCTCTCCTATACCTCCAGCCTGAACCCTTCTAACTAGTGCTCTTGAGCCGGGCCTCTGCCGGCCCTGCTTCCCTCTGCTTGCCTGCTTGCAATGGGGAAGAGGAGGAGGATTTGAGCCGGATTCTGTGTTTCCGCTGCCGGCTTTCCCCTGGCTTTGCAGAAACATGATCCCCTAAAAAACCCAGGAGACAGAACAGCGTAATTAAGGGAGAGAGGAGCTCCAGACGACACTGGCTTTAGAGAACAGTGCTTTCCCCTCCTTCTTGGTGCTTTCTTATTGCATCGGTCTCTCGCTGGGGGCATGAGTCACATTGGTTCTGGTGATGGATGAAATTAGCTCCAATGTGAAATGGGAAATAAAAAGCCATTCACCGACAAGACAGCTGCGCAGGCACGGGGCTCAGGGCAACGATCCGCTCTGCCTTTTTCTGTTCTTGAGCTTTTCACAAGCAGCTCCCTTTTAATTAGATGGGACGCAGTTCTAAGTCAACTATAAATGATATTATCAAACTAATAGAGTGTGATCATATCCTGGCTTTTATTGGTCTGGGAGCTGCTGCTGGCTGCCATGGGAACTGTGTATTTCACACAGCTCCTCAGCTCTGGTTTGTACGCATCAAAAGAAGGGAAGGGAAGAGGTGATGAACCTCCCAAATTTCCTTGCTTTGCAAGGATCTGATAACTTGTTCTCCTCAGAGACTCATCCACTGGGACTTTTTCAGCCCCTCCTTCTTGGCCAAGACTGCTCTTCAGCATTGCCCTTCACCTCCGGGCAGGCTGCTGCCCCCCACGCTCCTGCCTCCCTGCTCGCCGACCCCCTTGCTGCATCTGGGCTGGGGGAAACCAAGAGGGAGGGAGAAGGGCAGCACAGAGAAAAGGGACGACTCTCCCGCCGAGCCGCGGAGCCTGTGTCTGTGCACGCTGGCTGGAGCAATGTTTGTCCCGCACTGGGGCCCAGGAAAAACCTCCTTTGTCCCCAGCCACATGCCCCACAGGAAGCCGCCCTGCTGCAACGTGCCTCTGCGGGATGTGAAAAGGAGAGGCTTTCTGGAAGTTATCTGAGAGGAGTGAGAGAATTAGGGCAAGGGAGGCATTCCCCAGATCCTGCAGCATTCTTGAAATGCAGGATGGCAAGGTGGGCAGCGGCAGGAGGGTAGAGGAGAGCAGGGGCTGTGGACTGCACCCCCCTTCGCATGCCTGTGTGCAGCAGAGAGGTGACAGTCCAGGCTGTATTTGCAAATGCAACCAAAGGCAAAGGGAGAAGAAATGGAGAGAGAGAGAACGATGTCTTGGTCCCGGCTGCCGTTAGTGTTTCAAGCTTGGCAGGAGCTTGCAGGCTCCAGGTGCACCAGTTCTGCCCTGGGCTGGAGCGCATCTCAGCTGGGTCCTGCCAGCCAGCTGGCTACAGCTCAGAAAGCTGGCTACTGAACTGAGCCCGGGTGAGCTGACCCCCAACCCAACTGCCCACACCCTCTACGCCACAGGGAGCAGCAATTAGCTTCCCCTATGCCAAAATTAGCCTCCCCTGCGCCTCATCAGTCATTCCCCAACTCATCAGCACTTAAAAAGGTCAGAACCTGGTATGGTAGCTATGCATCTGCTGGGCAGCTGCAGGGATGTAGGCTCCTGCAGGGATCCAGTGGGGCCTGGGTGAGAGAAAAAGTTTCTCTGCTAGGTGAGTTACTGTCTTTCTGCAGCAAGAGACTGGGTCCAGCCTCAAAGCAGGGGTTGCGATGGTGCACTGCTGTGGGTGTCTTAGGAGACAAAGGACAGCCTTGCCTGCATCCCACTGGCTGCTCGGCTGGGTCCTGCCTGCATCCCTGCTCCTGCTGCTCCATAACATTGCAGCTCTGGCTGCTGGCGTGGCCTCGCCTTGCCTGGCTAGCTGCTCTACTCTTCTTCTAGCATTTGGGTTCTTCTGAAATAAAAATACCTTAAGAAGGGGTGGTTCGTTGCAACTATTAGGCTGAAAGGCTTCTTCCCTGCCTGAGCCTGGTCTTTGATGTCCCTTTGAAATGATCTATCTATGCTCCATGGACAAAGGTGTTGAGTGTGAAATCCCAGGCTCCAGTTGAGATCATCTCAAGCCACCCTCTTCTGCACTGATTTTTTTTTTTTTTTTTTGCATAGGACTAATTTTTTAATCAGAGTGATGTAGGACATGATCAGAAGCAATTAAAGGCTGGCAGACTAATTAATGTCAATCAGCATGGTTCATGGGTATCAGCCTTGTCAATCAAACTTGATATTGTGTGTTGGTGAGATTGCTTTCGGTTCTCAAAGCTAATGCTCTACAGAGAGCTTTTCTTTCCTGAGATGCTCATTAAAATAGTAAAAGTCCTTCAGAAACCAGTTAAAGGACATATTTAAAAGTTCTTTAGGCCCTGTCAATTACAGATAGATCCTTTGCTAAATCCCACTTGGTGCTGCAGCAGATTAAATGTGAAGCTTGCTACTGTGCTCCTGAGAACTGTGCTAGGTGCATCTCACCCCTCCTGGGGCTGGCATGCTGCTGGGAACGTGCCCTACAAGGGTCCGGGCTGGAGGAGATGGGTATGGCAAGCTGCTCGGCCCAGTAAAGGAGTGATTAAATGGGCATCGTGGCAAGCCTTAAGCAGGACAGGGGCAGGATTTCTTCTGGGGACAGAGTGAAAATCTGAAATGGGCCATTGGGTGGTTTGCAGACAGATGTTTGGGAAAAAGAGAACGAAGCAGAAACCTGTTGTAAGCCTGATCCTGGCAAAAGCAAATGCCCAGGTTGCTTTGGAAAGGTTGGGTTTGTAAGCGAGGAGACGTACTGCAGCCAGGGCGTTCCCAGCACTGCTACTGATCTCCCTGCAAGGCCCCAGATTTTAGCTGGCTGTGGGCATCGGCAACCTTTCCAGCATCCCACATGAACCTGTGGAAGAAGAACAGAGCCAGCTATTAAAGGACATCCCTTCCCTTGCAAGTCCATGTGCCCTGAACCCGACACTGTGCTTGTTAAAACAAAAATCAAAAAGCATTTACGGTGCCTGTGTTAGGATGGCACAGGCACAGTTGCTATGAGCACTTGCTGTCTTTTAAATCCTGAACCTCGCAGCACTCATGTTCTTTGTACATAATAGTATGGATGTAATTTCCTACTTTTAAGAAAAATGACTAAAGGAAGAACTCCATCAGATGGAGCCCCTGGAAAGCGCCTGGTATAGGTGTGAGGAGGCAGAGAGGGGATCTCAGGGCACAGCCAGCCATGGGAAGCGATGCTCAGAAGTCCCAACAGCCCAGGTGGCACAGGCTGCAGTGTACCACTGAGCTGGTGGCATCGTGTTCCCAGCCAAGAATGCCTGACCCATTGACAGTGCAGTGCTCGGGAGGTGTAAGACTCATCGCCGTCCATGCTTCATGGGCAGCGTAGTGCCAGCTCCTTCCTACGCAGAGCTGGAGGGGGCTGAAATGCTGGTCTCCATCCCACTGGCTTTATAGGCCTCCCTGGGTCTGAGAAAGACTGGCATGTTATTCAGCAACCTCATCAAATATTACAGTTCCACCAGCAGGTCTCTAAGTGGTCACCATTAAATTTATCTGTGTGATTGTTGGGGCTCATATTAAAATTTAGAGCTGTATAATTTTATCCTTTCTGAATGCCTTATAGTCCTTTGCCACAGCTTGTCAGTCAGGGACGTCTGAAGGACCACTGCAGGCTGAGCTTGCCTCTGGTTACCAGCAAGCTGGGAAGTCGAGCCACGCAATGCTTCACAGCCTGGGTAGCCCCGGCACGCAGAGAGCCGCTGCCAACATGGTGGAACAGGGAGACGGCAGTCATTACACAGGAGCAGAGCGGTTTTTATGACACACTTATTTCCATGGTACAAAATCATATATTGACATTATGGTGGAAGATCCTTTGCCCGGTTATCACTTGAAGACATACATTTTATCTAAGCAAATGCTTAATTGCTCCTCGTTGGACACTGGTCATGGGACATTAGGCATCAATAAAAGACGACTCTTAAAATATGGGCTGAATAGTCTTTCCAGCACAGCGTGGTGGTTATGGTCGCAGAAGACATTTGCTTCACTGTCTTTTTATTTTTTCATTTGTTTCCCATTTGGGCAAGGTGGCTGATACCTCTGCCATAACCATGTCCCTGCTTCTCAGCCTCTGCCCTGCAGCTTTCCTGCAAAATGCCCCATCCCTGAGGGAGCCACTGCGGACAGAGCGACACATTTTAATTCCTAGCTGACGTGGGAAGAGTACGGCCCTGAGACAGAAGACAAGGCTGCATGATGCTCAGCAAGAGCATGGAGACGCCAGTTGCTCTGAGGACACGGATGCTGGAGGGAAGCATTAATATTCTGGGCCACCACGTCTCCCAGCCATCTGTTGCATCAAAGCAAAGGACACCGAAATAAACTTCGAAATCCCCTGCAAGGCAGAAAACTCTGGATGCTATTTCTACGGCAAGCTGTTCAAGGCTTGCTCAAATCATCTTTCTCCTTTCCAAATGTAGCATTTTTCAGAGCTGCCCTGCCTCGGGGAGATGGGTTTGGTAGCTGTGAGGCCTGTAGGAGTGTGATCGTACATGCTGGAGGTACACGGCATGCTCCAGCACAGCCAGCCCAGCTTATTGCTGCGGATAAGGATGAGGCAGAAACCATGCAGCCTCCAAAGCAGCTAGTCTTTGAGCTGGCAGTCCTTGTGGAGCAGTTTGTTCCTGAGCAAGCAGCACCTTTTAAAGCTTTGGGACATTTCCTGAAATGTCTGATGGAAAGGAGGTGAGGTTTCCCTCAGAACGCCTGCGGATTGCTGGAGGGTCTTGTGCTGCCCTATCTCCTGCTAAAGGTCCTTCTGCCAAGGATCCATCTCCTCCAAGTGCTGATGTCCTCTTCCCAGGAAGAGATCAGGAGGAAAATTTTATGAGGATTTATTCCTTATTTGGCATTTGGGACTCTCCCAGTACAACACGCTTACTGCCTATGGCCCATTCCCCTGTCTCCTAGTATGTGCAGGTAAAGATTTATGCTATTCCAGGTGCCAGCCTCACCAGAGAGATTAATGAGAGATAATTTCTTACAAAGAGGTTTATTGAGTTCTCTGAGTTCATTCACCAGCTGTGAAGTGAAACATCTCAAAACAGTTTTTGAATACTAAGTTCGCCCTGGCACTGGCACAAAAAAGGGAAACAGTGCCTTTTTCTGCTCGAGGTATTTATTCTGCTGGGCAGAGCAGGCTTCATGTGCAAAGCCCTGGGAGCTGAGATGCTGGGTTATTAGAAGCCTGCCGGCATGGCCCGCCTGGGGCGTGGGAGGATGTGCCTGACAGGCTCAAGGCGCCGCACTCTGCTTCTCAGCATCCTCAGCCCCACGAGCTCCCACGAGCAATGGGTTATTATTTCACATCAGATTTGGAGAAGCGGGGGAGCCCTGGAGACCAAGGCAAGGGTGATCACTCAGCTAAGGCAATGTAAGGGCACTAGGAAATGGGTTTGTGGCTACAGTGCCCTGCAGACCTCATGTCTGCTGACCTTATGGCCTGAAATGTTGGTCTGGTGTCATGGCAATATCTCTTCTGCCATGTTATGCTTTAAGGGTGAAGGATGAAGGTCCTACCTTGGACCTCAATCTCTGCCAGTCCCCTCATTGCATATGTCTTGTTGACCAGCTTTTTGGGACGCCTCTCTTCCCTCTGCCCTACCCAAAAGCCAAGCAGGAGCCCAGCGCTGGGTCCTGCACCCTCACGCTGGGCTGGTGCAGAGGACAGAGCCCGCACCAGCACAGCCTGGCAAAATAATGCGTGGCCGTACTGTTAAGAGATGATGCTGTTTTGCTGCAGCCCATTTTCTTCCTTGATGCATGGCTCCTGTGAACAGAAGTCAGCGTTGCTGGGGTTGGAGGAAATTGGTGGCAATTGGTGAATTGTCTTTTCAATAAATCCTTCCATTAGCAATTGGGCAGGTGGCTGCACAGGGGCCTCTGGGGTGTATATCTGTATGCAAATACTGGCCACGAGGTGCTAATTATGCTCCTCTCCCATCTCAAGCACATTCCCACCCCTGCCATTCTACTAATTTTTCTCTCTGTTGCACTCAGTGTACCATGCCCATAACGGGATTGCATTTTTGCACAGATGTTGAGTGTACATTAGCTGGGAAGAGTCGATGGGGAAGCCCACAGCTGTAAGGACAGGTTTCGGAAGATGATTTATCATTTCCCTCAGCATGGTACAAGGGGTCCCCAGTGAGCCATGGGCAGCCTGAGGGCTTTTCCTCTGGGATACACCAGTGAGGAGGGTCTGGGCATCTTCTTCACTTATTTATTTATTTATTTGCATTTTGGTGCCCCTTCCTTGGAGGTGACTTTTCTGTTATCTGCAGCATTTTTCCTTCAAAATCCCCCTCCTTACAGCATCCCAGCAAAAGGACCGCTGCTTCTTCACATCCCAATGAAGAATTTGCAGAGATATGTTTGCAAATGCCTTTTGCACACACAAAATGCTGTAACATCAGGGAAGCTCACATAAAAACAAACTGCAGTATTCACTCTTCCCTTTGACTGGTCTTTGTCTTCAAACTGTAAAAGAGGGCAATCAATATACCTTGCCAGGGTCTTTTTAATGCTTCCTGAGCCATTATGGTCACAATGTTTCTTCAGGCTGTCGTGTCAATACATTTGAGACACTGAACATGTCAAAACCGCATAAAATCTTTATTAAGGTGAAATTAAATGAGCAAGCCTGAATCACTAACTTAAATGGATATTATCCTTCAAGGATGCCAGACCTAAAAAACAGACACAGCTGAAAAATCCAGGGCACTCAAAGTTAGGATTAAATTAATGAGAAACTCAAACTTTTGCCACAGAGCCTGGGCAGGAGGAATTTAGGCAGATGGGAACTGCTGTTACGGTGCTCTGGACACATGTCCGTTTTTTTAATTGCAGCATTGGCCTGAGCTAAAGAAGGACAGCGAATCTGGGGCAGGCACAAGGAAAACAGTTATTGGCATGGATATTCAGTCTACTTCCGCTCAACAAATTAACCCAGATTGAACAAAAGAAAACAAAAAAAATTGTACGTATTTGCATATGGTCCGAGGTGACCACGGCTTGAGTACTGTGTTCAGTTTTGGGCACCACAGTATAGGAGGGACATTGACGTGCTGGAGCGTGTCCAGGGAAGGGCAACAAAGCTGGTGAGGGGTCTGGAGAACATGTCTTATGAGGAGCAGCTGAAGGAATTAGGATTGTTTAGTCTGGAGAAGAGAAGGCTGAGGGGAGACCTTATTGCTCTCTACAACTACCTGAAAGGAGGTTGTAGTGAGATGGGAGCTGATCTCTTCTCCCAAGTAACTAGCGATGGGACAAGAGGAAACAGGTTCAAATTGCATCAGGGGAGGTTTAGGCTGGACATTAGGAAAAAATTTTTCACTGAAAGAGTTATCAAACATTGGAACAGGCTGCCCAGGGAGGTGGTTGAGTCACCATCCCTAGATATGTTTAAAAGTCATGTAGATGTGGTGCTTAGAGACATGGTTTAGTGGCAGACCTGGTAGAGTAGGGTCAATGGTTGGACTGGATGATCTTAAAGGTCTTTTCCAACCTAAACGATTCTATGATTCTATGTGACAGTGCACTGGGCTGTGCAGGGTGGCACCGGGATGTATGGCACCCCATGAGGTGTGTGTAGGCATTTTGCAAGGGAGGGAATGGAGAGCCTTTTTACCCTGCCTGGTTAAATACAACCTGACAGCCTCGATGCCTCGCTGCCATACGGCACAGTGCCTGCCGCAGCAGGGCTGTGCACACAAGCAAGCACACGGTGCTCTTGAGGAGGAAATCAGAGTGGCGCAGGTTAGGAGGCAAAGCATCCCGCTGCTCTGCTGCCTGCGGGACAGCATCTCCCTGCACCCCACTGCGGCTTCTGCCCCCTGCACCTTCCCGGGGTTACTTTAGGAGGTGATGCTCTCCGGTACCCGTCAGGCAGCGGTGGGTGTTTGGCTGGGGCTGGGGCTCGGTGCTCCCCAGCCACGTGTTAGCAGCCGTGCCCCGGGGCTGCGAGGGAGCCTGCGCTCTGGCAAGGACCAGGGTGGGAGGGGTAATTAAACCCCAGCAAAAAGGAGCAGATGCTGGGCTGGGCTGGGAGAGCAGCCTGTCCCCAGGCACCCTGCTCTTGGTGTGTTGTTTGCAAAGTCTCCCGCTGCAGAGAGCCGGCCTGGCCACAGGGCCATCCTTGTGCTGTATCACCCAGGTGGGTGTCTTTCTTCTCCCAAACTCTCCCAGGTACTTTCAGACCCTGCAAAGACACCAGCGCCTTGCTCACATGGAGAACCTGGCTGCGGGACCGCAGGGTGCTTTCGGCTGGGTGCCTGACGCCAGCCACCCTCCTCCCAGCCATACACAGGCGCCGCAGCATCAGATATTTTCACCTGCCAAAAGGAGACCATTAGAGGACAAGCAGGACACAGGAGAGCTGCCAGGACCCCGAGAAAGAAAAGCTACAGCTCATGCCACACTCGCCTTCCTGGTGCCCTTGGTGGTGGAGCATGCCGGAGCACAGGCCACCACAGCAGCAAGGTGCTTGTGCGGCTGCATGCTGGATGCAGGCTCCCAGGAGGGTAAAATTCAGCTCAAGGCAGTGAGAAGGGTGGAAGTACTGCAGGTACCATGAGGCTGTTGGGACACAAGAGCTGGGCCCAGGCTCTTCTCACAGGCAGTATCAGGCGTGCACCAGCTCAAGCCCATTGCTGCCTCTTCATCCAATGTTTGGCAGGTGAACAGGACCCAGGTGGATTTGTCTGGGCTTGATGCTTCACGACAGCCTGGTATGGCTTGCTTTGCTCCGCTTACTTGTAAGCTCTTGTTTTGCAGTTCTGCAACGCTTGGGAAGTGGATGGGTTCAGTCCAGCCCATCCCCGCTGCCCGGAGAACAATCGCAGATCATCTGTGACTGTGCAGAGCTGGGACATTTTGCTGCTCTTCAGGACCAGCCTGACAAGAAAGCTCAGAGAGGCTTGGTTTTTGCATCTCCAGAGGGGTGCCATTGCTCTGGTGTCCCCTGCAAGCTACGGGGTGGATCTGGCTCCTCCAGAGGCTGTCGCTGGGTTTGGAAGGAGGCATTCACCTCAGTGCTGCCCAGCGGGTTGGTAACTGGTAGGACAGCACCAGCTGGGCCCCCAAAGCATCCCCAGCTTCTACCTGCCAAGGGCAAGGGCTCCCTTGTGCCCATGGCCTGTTTTTGAATGGCAGCGAGTGATGCCGCCCCCATGGGTTTTCCACTGGAGGGCTGGGAATTCGCATCCCTTCTGCATTATTGTTGTGCTGCTTTTGCTTCAGCAGGTGGGAGTCTATAGCTTGCCAGGATGATTCCACATTTCACAAAGGAGCCTTTTGCCCACACACCTTCTCAGCAGCAAGCTGAAAAATTGCTTGGTTCCAGCCTGTTTAGTTTTAATTGTTTCCTTCAGTTCTCATTGCCCGCAGCAAAGTATCACCTTCCCCTAACAAAGACCCAGGCTGGGAGCCAGTCACCCTGCACAGCCACTGCCACCACGACCACTATGCCGTCCTTCCTGCTGGTCCCACGGCTCCCCGGGGTCTTGTATCTGCTGGGCAGGGCTGGATTTTGGGGAGGAGGTGGCAGCTTGCATTGCCCTCAGCAAGTACGGGGTGAGGAACTGTTGCAGCGCTCCCATTGCTGCGCTGGCTCCGAGGTCTTTGCTGGCTGCGCTGGCTCTCCCCTCTGCTCGCAGACACTCGCTGCGCTGCCTTTCCAAGCTAGCTCTCCTCTCCCCTGCTTCCTAGCCTTCCTCCGGCGGCTGCTGTGGAGGGGCCAGCTTGTAACACTTGCTTTCAAGATGGCTTTGAAAAGAAAGGGTTGTGTTGCTGAGTGAGCAACACGATGCACACAGAGCCCCTGGGGAATGTTGAACAGCAGAAGACAAGGAAAGCCTCTCCTCCCTCCCTTCGCCACAGAGCAGGCTTCGAGCACCAGCGAGATCAGGTACCTTACGGGAGTGATGCAGGGCACCACATCCCAGGTGAGCATCGCCTCCAGGACCTCCCCTCGCACTCCTGCTCCTAACGCAGGGGCTCAGGGCAGCGCTTCCCCACGAACACCCCTCTCCACAACCACAACAACCCTGTGTCACCAGCGGAAAGCAGGGCCTTGCAGCCTCGGGGCTGTGGGGACTCCTAAGCCTGCTCGGAGGTTATGGCACCAGTAGGATAAAGCACTATTCCCTTTCCATGCGGGCTCCATCCAGGGAGCACAGCCAGCCACCCCCACCAGCAACCTGAGCAGCAGATAAGGCTCAAGGGAATATTAACTTATTGCAATACAAAGCATGGCTGGAGAGCTAGGCAGCAGGCTGAGACAGAACAAAAATACACGCAATGACCTGTCAGAGTAACCCCCGGGGTAATTTATTTTATCCCCAGGATAAAATACTGCTGTGGGCGCAGCCTGATGCTGGGCACTGCCTGAGCCGGCACATCCCAGCCCCGGGCTGCGTAGCACCACGCCGGAGCCGGCAGCACCGCGCTTCCAGCACCTGTAGGTTTTCCTCCGCTCCATTCTGGGGAAGAGCTGTAAAACAAAGGCTCATAAATTAATTACCTAAAAGAGTGGCAGAATGTTATTAGATACTCGGGACTTAATTGTACTGATGTTAATCGCATGTATTTTAATGGCACCAGTAGAGATGTAATATGTAATTCCATAGGTATTCCAGAATAATTTAGCAATTTAATTAATTTCTGCTAATACCTTTTAAATCACCTGCCCTCCTCCTCTCATGTTCTCTGAGGGAAAAGAGGAAGAAACTTTTCCAGTTGGAAAAATCTATTGCAAACTCACTTTTGTTGGCAAAGATAGCGTTTTATTTCTCAGCAGATTTATTCCTGGTAGAGAACCGCCCCCCGAAGTCATCCCTGGGTGACAGGGGGGCCAAGGAGAGTTTGGCAGGGCTGTGATTGGCTGGTCCTAAATTTGGAAGGCTGGATTGGGGCTGGGTGAAATGTTTTGGACAGAGCATGATGGGCTGAAAAGATGGGAGACGAAAATGATTTGTGGATTTAGGTCAAATTCGGTAAGCAGAGCCAGGAGAAATAGTGGAAGAGAAATGTAAACAGCATCAGGCATTTTATTCCATCTCCTCAAAATGAAATGTTTGGTTTAGAAAAAGCAAAAATATCCCATTTCAGCATGTTTGAGATGCAGCTTTTCTGCTTTTCTCCCTTGTGCCTCCCCCCAGCTGAGAGGGTGCCCAACGCCTAGGGCAGCATTTCAGCTGGAAAAACGATGTATTTGCTTTCTGCACCCACTGCTCCAGGAGTGCAGGGGTTCCAGGGAGGTGGATACAGGAGGAGACAAGTGATTTGGGCTATATGGGAGCTGCTCCCCAAGCTGCCCCCCTCCCTCCCCATGCTGGCAGAAAAGAGACCACCAGAAGCCATTGCTCTCATGGGGCTTTTATTGTCCTGCTGGCCCTTGCCTCCCACCCTGCTGCCCGTGGCCAGCTGAGCCCCTCGCCACCACGCACGCCAGCAGAGGAGACCCGTGCCCAGCCCCAAGCCCAGCCGCCTGCCCGGGGCAGCACATCCTTCCCAGCTCTTTTTTGGGTTGGGTTTGTTTGTATTTTTTTGTTGTTGTTTTTTTTGTGTTTTTTTTTTTTTAAATATTTTATTTAAAAAATATAGTAGCTGTGGAAAGCAGCCCTCTTTATAAATGCTCGATGCCGGAGTGAAATGCATCGTCGCCATCCTTGTTACTAAGCCCTCCTGGGTGGCTGTGCATGCCCGCACCAGTGCCAGCGGGGCCAGGGCGGCTGCATCGGCTGCTGCAGGCAGGGAGGCTTGCAACGGTGGGGAGAGAGAGAGAGAGAGAGACCCTTCTAAAAATAGAAATATTGTGCTGAGTTGTTTGGAGTGAATGAAATACATAAAACACCAGCATTAGATTAGTTTTAGCTCGTCAAACATTGCTCCCAGCAGAATCGGCGTAGCGCGCTGGTGGAGGCACAGTCCACCTCGTCCCAGGGTGGGGGAGCCATGCCAGCCCCTGGCCCCGCTCCCCGCCACAGGGCTTGCTGCTCTCACCCACTGCTGTCCGCAAGGACACTGGCCCCCAGGGCAGCCCAGGAGCCCCCAGGAGCCATCATAAATAGGAAACTGTAAACACAACCATTGGAGATAAGAGACATCTACGATCACAGGGTTTACTGGTTCATACATCCCACCCTCCCCCCCCCAACCCGTACACCTATGTCCCTGTTCCCGCTCCATAAAAAGGTCTCCGGTAACAAAATCTTCATTCCAGGCTTGGAGTAAAGGTGCGGTGCTTGAGGAGTAAAAAGGGACATTGCAACCTTAGCGGTCTTTGCTTGGAAGGGGAGAAGTTGGCAGGAGGGAGACAGATGGTTAGCTGGTTCAGGTCCTTTGCAAGTTCATTTGGTTTGTCTGGAGGACTCCTAGGGTTATACCTGAGATGAAGACATCTAGGGGACACTCCATAGCTCAATTAAAACATGGTTGGTGTTTTGTGCCTAGAAGAGCCCTCGCTGCCAGGATTTGTCCATTGCGCTCACCCCACGCAGCAAGAGAGCAGCATCCCTCCTCCGCTTGGCACGGGACTATCTGAACCAATGCTCAGCTGGGGGTGATCCCTCATGTGTCGAGGATCTCGCTGGTGGGCGACGGCTCGTGGGGGATGCCCTGTACACTGTGGATGGTCTGGTTGTGGGAGAGGGAGTTCTGCTGGAGCTCCAGGGCAATGGCATTCTGGGGGAACTCCTTCACCTGCCGCTTGTACTCAAGGAAGGTGCACGCCTTGGTGGCAATCGCGATGATATTCTTGCCAATAAAGATGGTGGAGACCCTGCTGTCCTGGAACAAGACCATGTTGATGGCCCGGATGAAGATGGTGACAATGTTAATGGTGACCAGGCTGAGGACGGGGTAGAGCATCATTTTTTGTGGGGCAATGTGTTCCCCTTGCATGCTGATCTCACTGAGGGACACGCAAGGCAGGATCAGGAGGAGTATGTAGCAGTAGAAGAACATGAGCCCCTCTGCCCAGATGGGCAGGCCAGTCCTGTGCGGCTCCCACAGGTTGGCCTGGATGTCCAAGATATCCAGCAGGTCGAGGGCCACCCAGAAGAGGCGGCCCCTCAGGTCCTCTTTCTTCCGAAAGGTCCGTATGTACTCCATGCTGTCCAAGGCCACCAGCACCAGGTAAAGCCCTGGCACGCAGATGGAGAGAAGCAGGGTCAAAGCTTTCCTGGCCACTGTCTCCAGGTTCTTTTTGTCCGCTTTGTAATTCTGAAAGATGAAATACAGCTTGATCTCCAGCACAAAGATGTAGAGGAACCACAGGATCATGGCATAGCCCCTCTTGGCCGTCTTAACCTCCGCCCCCACCCACACTGCCACGTAGCGCAGCACGATGAGGAAGCAGATGTCCCCCACCAGCACAATGATGCACACGCCGATCTTGCGGGGTCCCTGGTTCTGCTCCACCAGGTAGGCATCCATGAAGGCCATGCTGGTCATGATGACAATGGTGGTCAAACAGACATGGCGCTTGTCGGGTGGTGGCAGCACCATGGTGAGAAGAGCAGCCCTCCCTCTGTGCTGGCACTAGGGGAGCAGTCCCACCAGCAGGGCACAGGGTGACATCTGCAGTGAGCCCGGGGACCAAGGGCTGCTCCGTCCCCCAGCCCCAGGAAGAGGTCCCCGGAGGAGCCGCAGCTCAGCTGGCAGCCTGGCTCTCCTGGGGCTCTGGGCTGCCCCGGCAGACCCTTGCCCAACTCTTCGCCCTTCGCTGGCTGTGCCCTGCAAGCACCACGGCTCTGTCCCCAGACCCGGGCTGGCCGAGCAGCCCAGCCCCAGGCACCCTCTGCCACCAGCAGCCAGGCTCACAGAGGTGCAGGGCCTCCTGGAGGGATGTCCCTCCTCCGTGGCACGTCCCCCATCATTGTCGTGCTTTCCAGCGATCCTATGGCACTAATGCACCTCCAGGCTCAGAGCCCCAAATCCTGGTACAGATCTCTGGAAACACGGTAGGTGACTGGGCAGCAGGCAGACCTGGCCGGCAGGCCAGGAAGGGGAGCTCTCCTCTTCCCAGAGAGACCCCACGCTCCTCCAGGGTTGGGGGGGGGGTTCCTCTGTGTCCTCACAGGGAACCACGTGCACACCTATCCTCGCGGGGCTGTGCCATGCTCCTGATGCTCCTAGCTGTACACGCATCCCTCCATTCCTGGAAAAGAGAGTAGAGAATGAGTGTTAAGGTCCCTCCACGTGCCAGCCATAGGACGGCAAGGACGACAGCCTCCCTCAGCTCCCACCACACCGCAGCATGAGCTGGGCTCCTGCTAGGTACTGTCCCACTGGGGCACCCACCCTGCATGCCCTGTGCGTGGCTTGATGCAGAACAGCTTTTTACTGAGGACGAACACAGCCTAGGGTGTCCTGTGTGGAAACACAGCACGCTGCCATTACACAGGCACTCTCCATCCAAAACTCCTCAGCAAGCTCAAGTCCTGGGTGCTCCTGCACAGAAAGCAGGACCACAACCCAGGTGGAGAGGGGCAGATCTGCGAGTGCAGGTTGCCAGACCCCTGCCCACAGCTGCAGCAGGGGAGGGGGTAAAACAGCTCCACTGCGTGTGGGGCACGTCCCTCCTCGAGGATGTTATCTCCAGGGTGGTCTTTTCCACCAGAGCTTGTGCAGATGCACAATTAACATCTCCAGGGTGATGCAGCCAGGCTGTTGGGGTCGGGGAGCACTCCTTACCCAGCTCGACAGGGTTAGGTTGAGCCTAGACCTGGATTTGGAGGGCCTGCAAAGGTGCTGAGCTGAACCCCGCATATGCATGCAGTTTGGCTGCCCATCCCTTGGGGCCAGGGGACATCTCTGCTTGCAGGAGGGAGACCAGGACCTGGGGAGAGCCCTGGGAGCTGTCGGAGGGACTCAGTGCCAGAGCTCACCCAGCACTCGGTGGCACTGCTTCTGCTCCCCACCGGCTGGTTTAACAAGGACACACACAAACCTGGGCTCTCATCTTTTAGGGAGAGAGGCAGAGGTGGAGAAAACTGGCACGTTAAAATCATTTCTCAGGCAGGAATTGCTCAGAAAGAAGCCAAAGAGCCCAGGGGGATTCACAAGTACCCCTCAATGGTACTTCCCAGGCAAGGCACTCACCGCAGCCCTGCTCTCACCAGTGCGGCTCTCCACGATGCCTTGTAGCTGCCATTTAGCGCTTCAATTTGTTCTTTCTTGAGGTTTCAGATAAAAATATACAGTCATTGCTGTAACTGCTTTTAAAATCGTGCCAAGTTTTACAGGGGATTTATAGCCAAGGATGGATAATTCCAGATAAATTAGGACTTTCAGGAGAGAATGGTGTTTTTTTTTTCTTCCCCCCTTAAGTATTTATGCCTTCAAAAGACAGCGGTTATTTAAAGGGCAGTGGGTGCATCACAGCACGTTAAGGTTAGGAAGCAGCTTGCTGGTAAATCATGCCCCTCTGCCCCTGTGCGTTACACGTGTGGTCTGGGAAGCTGGGGGAAGGCACGTGCTCCCAGCCCAAACTATCCTCATACCTACATGACAGCACGCAGAAAAACCCTACCCTGCCTCCCAGCGAATACCCAGGGCACCAGACGATATTAACTCATGGTGTTTACAACAGCAGCAAGCAAGTCTTTCGCCACTGGTGCTGAGCAGATCGTTTTCAGCAAAAAAAATATGCTCGAACAGTGGATTCTTCCCTCCCATCTGCCCCTGAATGATTCGTGGCAGCTTGGGATGGGTTTGATAAACATGTTCATTTGTCACAGTGACCTTTTGGAGCGGAGGAAGGGGATCGCAGGGCTGAGCTGAATCACAGTGTTCGAGCGCTGCTTTCTCTCGGGTTAAATCCAGTATTATCCAGGGCAAGCACCTCTCTTGCCTTTTGCAAATAGTTTCCAAGCATTTGCTGCTGTGCAAGCTCTTCTTCTTATTTTCCAGCTGTGCAATAGCTGGTATTTTCCCCACCTCTTGCAGCCCTGGTGCCATACGGAAATACAGAGGTCTCTGCCTATCTGTGGAGCAGAGTTTTGCAGTTAGAGTGCTGTGTGACCATCCTGCCAAGGAGGGGGGACATAAAACTCTCCTCGGAGGACTATTTAAAAAAACAGGTAGTTTTTAAACAACCATTACTCTGGGAAATCCTGATTTGTAATTTTTAAATGACTGCTTTTGACAGTACATTCAGAAACCACTTGAGAAATGTGCTGGATAAACAAGAAAATGAGTACATCAGATAGCCACGAGAGCATATCTGAGGCAAATATTTGTTTAGACAAGTATTCACAAAATTTTTCTTCCTGCAGGAATTCTTGTAAATAAAAGGCAGCTCACCTGAACGTCATGAGCTCACAGTGTTGCAGATGCCAGCGAGCCAGGCTGGCGGCTTCCTACGGGAAGGGATCTAGCAGCCTTTGCATCCCACTCACTGCCAGGGCTCCCATGAGCAGCTATTGCAGTGATGCCTCAGTCTTGGCAACTACGGGACTCCTTACTGGGACAAAATTCAATCCATAATCTCATATTCTCCTCTACCACTGTCCTACGCAGACAGCTCCATTGCTTGCATCGGAGCGAGCAAGTGCACTCGATAACACCCACAGCTTGCTCGTGATCCGCTGCCGAGACACAGCTCAAGGGCAATGTCCAGCTGCACCAGTGAAGACTGGCAGCACAGCATGGGGACGTGCAGCCACATCGTGTCCCCTCTCCATCTCCAAGGCTTGCTTGGGGACACCCCATTTCCCAGCCCAGCCTGCCTCTTCCCAGCGTCCTTGCAGGGCAGGAGAGGCTGCAGTGGGAATGTGGGGGGACTGTGATTTCCTGGAGAGGCTCATGGGTCCTGCAGGTGGGTCCAAACCCAACTGAAGTGCAGGGCTTGTACGCTCATCTCTGTCCTGCTTCCTCTGGCATCACGAGAAAACAAGCAGCAGAGGTGCAGCCAGCCCCTGCCCTTATTACTCTGGTGTCTCTGTGCTGGCTGCGGAGTTATTTCTTGGTCTTGTACCTGTTTTTCCCAGCTCTCCCAGCTACTATAAAGCACCTGTGGTTACCCGAGGACGGGTGGTCACAGCCTTGCTACATCAGGCAGCTTGGAAGAAAATTAAACTGTGCTTTCCACCGCGACGCCGGTGGCTCATTGCGGTGTGATTAATTACTGCTAGCTCGGCCATTACCAGCGCCTGCAACCTGCAGCCACCCGTCACCAGTGCTCTCCTGCATCCTCTCCTGCCTCTGCTTGCTGTTCATGCCCTGCATCACCTGGGATGGCACCAGGCACCGCATGAGAGCCGTGTCTTTGCAGGGAGCCACTGGCATCCCCGTGCACCCACACAAACTGCACCTCCCAGGTCCAGGGAGCAAGCGGCCGCAGGCAAGCCCCAAGGGCTAGTGGAGCCACTGTCAAAACACAGCCTCATTAAGGCCAGCAGGCGCTTCCTGAACCCCAGCTCTACCTGGCAAATTAGTTTAAATTATTTAAGTGATTTGAATTCTGTCTATAAATAAAAGAGGGAGCAAGTGAGGCAAAAGTATACACAACGAGCTTCCCAGGTAGTTAGGATGCCATATTGCTTAAAGCTTCATTTGCACTTTAATTGCTTTGATTTATTCCAGCTTTCCTGGGTGTAAATCCGAAGCTCCCCTTCACTGAGTCCTTCAGCCCCCTGAAGAACAGCTGCTCCACAAAGTCCTTTCCCCAGCTGGCAGTGCCCACCCCGCCATGTCCTGTGTCACGGCACTGTCCCCAGCGTGGGGCAGGACGAGGCGATGGGCACGGCCACCTTTTGCAGGGAGCGAAAGCCGGCTGTGGCAGAGCCGCCCGGGCGATGGCATCGCTCACCAGCAGCCGGCTGTGCTTCAGGGAACAACCGAATAACAGCCAAGTGACCTGCTCTCGGCAGAGGTCAGGGCTGGGAAGCGGCTGTTAATTGCTTATGCTTTTTGTGACCCACTGAATTATTTGCGAGCTCTGTGCACCACGGCAAGGATGGGGTTTACAGGGAGAGCAAATTCTCCTCTGACTGAGGAACTATAAATCATGTTGTCCCGGTGCCACCGCGTTTTCCTGCCTCACCTTGCTGAAAATCGGTGTCGGTGGGAGTCTCGTTCAGCCTCACTGAACTGCAGGCTGGGATTTCACCTGCCCCCCTCTCCAGGCAGTCCCTGGGGACTGACAGAGGTGGGGATGCTCATACCCTGGGGAATGGGGAAGATCGCTTCTGGGCAGCGGCTGTGCCCTGCCTCCTCCGAGGCAGTACTGGCATCTCAAGTGCATCCTGTGAAGGAAATGAGATTGAGGAAGATTTTTCCGGACCCTGCCCACTAATTGTGTCTGAAGGAGGAAACAGCCCACTTGCTAATGATTACAGATAATTTACCATGTAGGCACATCGAGAAATAGAGAAAGAGATGCAAACTGTTCCCAGAACCTGCCCAAAATAAACAGTGCAGCAGGGCTGGCAGCCGAAACCAGCTCCTGCTGATACCTGTGAGGGCATCCACTGCGCTCTCATGCTGCAAACCCCTCGATCCCCTCGGGGGGTTAATTTCTCCCCCCTTTCACAAAAAGAAACCCAAGTGGAAAGTATCAGACCTGTTGCCTGAGTGGGAAAAAAATAAAACCACCCTCTTGATCACATCATTTTCGTGATGGGGTGGGGAACTCCTGCTTGCCCAAAGCAGAGTCCTGCATGTGACGGATGGCCTTTTGTGTTTGTAGCACTGTCCCCCTGTGGCCATCCTGGCCAGGGTCTCCCGCCGTTGCAGGCAGCTACAGCTGCCAGGAACATCTCCCCA
The DNA here is from genome assembly GCA_008921705.1 of Burhinus oedicnemus. Classification (NCBI taxonomy): domain Eukaryota; kingdom Metazoa; phylum Chordata; class Aves; order Charadriiformes; family Burhinidae; genus Burhinus; species Burhinus oedicnemus. Next base: position 417,028 of record VFFE01004734.1, on the reverse strand, counting down.
TTCACAAACACGCTGAGTTTGATGATATTTGACAGTCATGTCAAAAAAAAAAAGGCTTTTCAGATATTTCGTGTGTTTAAACATAGTGTTTAGAGAAGGTAAATGATTCATTTTGACTTGTACATAAAACGTTAAATTATAATACTATGTTTTGACACTACCAAAACAATTTACCATTTTCCCAGAAAAAAAACGTGCTGTTTCTGTAGAGGAATTGCTTGATGTTTCCAAGTCGGGTGGATTGTCAAGATTTCATTCTGATCTGGACCAAACCCCAGATTTAAGTGTCAAAATCCCCCACTGGTTTGTTGGTTTGGGCATACAAAACAGGGTGCGTGTTTGGCAAACGTCTGGTTGCGTGTGCATTTGCCACTGTGAGAGATGCATGCAGAGCTCCGTGCCCATGGTGTGCAGGTCCTGCTCACAGAGGTGTCCCCATCCTCTTCTCCCTACTGCAGTCTCCCTGCACCCTCTGCTCACCCCTTAGCAGAGCTTTCCCCACTGGTCCAGCAGCTTTTCCTCTCTCTGCCACCTCAGGGGTCCCTCTGGGCCTGCCTCACCTGTAGGGACCTGCTCCTCTCCCATCAGCATCTTCCCTGTCCCCCTGTCCTCCCAGCTCCCCTCCCACCTCAGCACTCCCGCAAACACTGAGCCAAACATTGGCTTTCCCAGCCATGATGCAACCTGCCCTTGCCAGGGGAATATGACCCAGGTATACTCCCACCTCTCTTTTTTTTGTTGTTTTCCAGGCTGTTTCTCCACTTTTTCAAGATGCTGTTGGATTTTAAGTGTTTCCTCCAGCATACTCCCAGCCCACCCCACAATGCGCCATCAGTAGGTGTAACCAACACCCTTGCTGGTCCCCTGGCCAGGTCACTGGTGACAGTGCCAGTTCCCCAAGCAGGACCCATCCCCTGCCTGGGAAAATATTTTGCTTTCGGCTGCAGGAGCCATGCCATCCTTGTGCTGGGGGTGAAGAACGTCACGCAGGTGACCGGGCACTCAGTGCATGGGAGCTCTCCTCCCCCAACCACCACAGGGCTGACAGTGCACCTGCAACTTGCATTTGCACAAGTCATCTAACTAAAATACGGCAATACACCACCAACTTTGACCTCTGCTGGTACTTCCCTGGATAGACAGGCCTAACCTGTTTCACCTGCAAACAAAGCCCAGAGATTTGATTTTCTCTGTGCTACAAATAGGCATAAATGCAAACACCAGGACCAAGCTAGGCCAGGAGCATAAAACTCGGATCCGATTTTGGTAGCTTGAGGCTGTACTTTTGTGTATGAATCACTGCCAGGTCCTCAGATAACCTCACATTGTCAGTGTTAGGGGAAAGGAAAATACAGAGCCAGCACACAGTCCTCACATGGATGCTTTCCCCACTGCCTGCTGTAAACCCCCATCGATGGAGAATGGAAAAGCTCCTTGGCACTTGCTCATCCTTGTCCTCACTCTCCTGGGTGTTGGCAGGGAGGCAAAAACTTTCCTGGGAGCAACGCTCCCAGCACCCTCACCCAACGCACCGGAGTGCTTTCAGCACTGCTCTGGCAGCATCAGGTGCCTGAAAGCCAAGCGGCTCTGGCTGCCCCTCATCTCATCTAGGCATGATTGAGAGGGAGTGAGCTAATTAACAGAAAATGGAAGGTGGTGTGTGAAGCTATAAATAGGAGAGTGCTGGGAGTTTCCTAGTACTAGATGAGTGCTTGTAGGGGAGGGGGCTGCTGGGTGATCTGGACTTTGGGACAGAACTCCAGAAACCTCCTGGGGAAGATGAATCTGACCTCTGCAAGCATCTCCTACCTACGTGAGATAGCATTTAGACAGGGATGGTTTTGCAGAAGACGGCTGAAGGGGTGAGGGGCTGGCTCGCAGGCTCTTCTAGAGACATGGGCAAGCAGGCATTCGCTGGTTTCTCTGACCCGAGACCAGACTAAAGGCAGTAGGTGAGGGACCTATCCTCTTACCTTGTCCCTCACCCACACAATGCAAAGAAAATTTGTGGGCAGCAAGTGCCTGATACATATAAACCAGGGCAAGGTCAAAAGGGAAGAGCTGGGAGGACAGAGGGGTCTGACCCTCAAACTGCAGTCTTGGAGACCCCTGCTATTTGATGCTGAAGGTATCGAGTGCTTTCTGGACTCAACAGCTTTTGGGAGGTGCTGTGCCAGCTCCCATAGGAAGTTCTATGCTAGGGTGGAAGGACAGCAAGAATGACCATGTGTGTCCTGCTGCCAGGAAAAAGCTTCCCCCATGTCTCTCCAAGTGAGCAGAGGGCCTGTGTGCTCAAGGACAGGAGTTCACTTCAGCATTGTGTAGGTGGGGAGGCACCTCTGGAGGCAAACCAGCTCACCTGCCAGCCCTGAGACAACTCCTGGACAAAGCAAGGGGGCATCTCTGCTCTCCCCGGGAGCTCCCTCGGGCTCATCCCTGCTGCCAGGCTGTGGTGGCACATCGCAGCTGGGCAGCAACTGGAGAGAAACAGTTATGCCCCTGTTATTCCCTCTCTGCCCTAAGTACGAGGTTAGCAGAGATGGGATGAGCTGGGCAGTATGCAGAGCATGAGCTGGGCAGTCTGCTGCTGCTGCCACCAGTCTGGCCTTTGATTAAGAGTGATTGTTCTACTGTTAATTAACACAAGGCAGCTGCTGGCCACTCTGGTGGAATGGAGGAGCAGAGCCCAGTGATGGTGATAAAAGGAGAGCGTGTCTGCTGGCTCCTGCTGAGCCTGGCAAAGCTGCCCTCTCCTCTGCTGCACACCCGGGCGGCATGCAATGCCCCCTCCAAACCTCACCGGGGACCTCTCCTCCTCCTGCGATGCCACCATTCGGCTGCTGTGTGAACTAGTGGCAGAGAAGGAGGATTCAGTTAATCCCTGGGGTCATTTTGCTGCTGTCTGTTCTCCCAAACCACCCTGAGATGGTGTTACTGACAATGCCTGACTGGCTCCCACAGAGTTTATTCCCCACCTACTCCCCAGAGGAGGCCTTCCTGAGACAGAGCCTCTCCTGTGACAACAGGCCTCATCCTCTGGTGACACTTGGCATGCTGCTGCTCCCCCGGGTCTAAGGCAACCATCTGCCCTGCACAGGGCAGCAGGCTCTCAAGAGGAACAGGCGTGAAGCTGCTCAGCCTGCTGCATTTGCAGCTGAGGCAGTTAACCGTGAGACAACAAGGCATCTCAGCTATTTTTGCTCCCCAGTGACTTGTGAGCAGGGAGCGTGGCATGGGTGTACCCCAGTAAAAGCTTTACCAAGAACGTCATGTCTTTGCTGAGTTCAAGTGCAGCAAAGCTCACCTCAAACCTCAGCAATGCAGGTACAGCAAGCAAGAGAGAATTGGTTGGTGATTTGCAAAATCAAGGGACCTTTGCCTTGCCACACATTTGGTGAATTTATTTTGGCAAGGCTGGTCCAATGTTAATTACTGATGGCAATAACTCACCGCCGGCTGTCACAAAGTCTTAGCAGGACAAGAATTCCCAGTGGCACATCCTCCAGCAGACAGCTATTAACTTGTCTGGTCTTAAATCACGGTTGAGTCATGGTAGGGGGTTGGTGATGCCACAGAGCTGGAGATGGGCCTCAGCAGATTCTGCTCTACACTTGTTCTCCATCATTTAAGTCCATGCCACCACCAGATCCTTCTGGAACAGGCACTCTGCAGGACAGTGTGCTGGTGGGTCATAATGCTTGTTAGGCTCAGGAGGACAGCAGGCAGATGTGGTTGGGTCTCCACATAGACACTAAGCTCGGGGTCACTCTCCCCATGCTGTTCATGCCCCAGCATCTGGGGTGAGGGCAATGCTGGCATCTGCTGCTCTGACATCGCTTGGGAGATAAACATTGCACCCATCTCAACGCAGTGCAACAAAAATAATGCCAGCCCAGAGGTTGCCAGGGAGACATTTCTCTTCCTCTGGTTTCCAGCCTTCCTTCTACCAGCCATCTAATACACCTAATAAAATCTGTCTTGCTGGTGTCTAATTCAATTCCAGCATCCAGAGACCAGACTTCTTATATCACTCACAGACCTAACCAGCTACATCCTTGGCATATGAGCCAGGCCAAGGCGCTGTTACAGGCTACTCCAGAAGAGAGCAATTACCTGGGATCAGAACTCGCTCTCGCAATCAATTATATGTTTATAGGTTTTCCTTAGGTCACACCTAATTGAATTATTTAGATGCTTGAACACCGTGGTCAGAAGCAGCTGACGACTTCTAGAGTGAAGTCTGGGCACTAAATGAGGTGCCTTGTATTTCATCTCGAGGATAACTCTCCACAGCACCTCCTGCTTATACCCTCATGCAGCACTCAGCAATCTGCAGTGTGTTCAGCCTAATGCCATCTCCAGTGGGCAGCTGGGCTTTGAGTCCTGCTCTAAAGGCAAAGGACTTCCAAGATCACAGGGAGAGCCATGACCCAGCCTAGATCCCCAGATTTGCTCCAGCACCTGGAAGCACAGGGGCAGGAAGGTGGCTCCATGGAGCATCTTCTGGTCCACGGCCTCGGTGGCTGCAGGCTCACATTCCAGGAGAACCTGGGAGGCTCACAGAGCCAGGGCTGCAAATGACCTGACCTGACCTGATCTTTGGAGACTTTGCCTCCTCTGAGGGAGGCAGCTTCTGCTCCTGGGATCATGAGCACAGAGGCAGACAATGCATGGCTCAGACTGATTCGCACTATTTTGAGCTCCCAGGAACACGTCTGACAAAGGCTACTGGTCTCATCCTCTTCACAAGGAGAATCACCCATGCTGTGTCACATACTGCTAATGGCGTACTGCACAGCTCCCAGTGGGAAGGATTTATGTTTCCACAGTGCTGCCCTCCCAGAGGTCCTCCACCTGTCTCCCAGGCAGTGACACAGCGATGCTCCATCGCTCCAAGCCACCCGGGAACCAGACCTGAGAGGTGCTGGGAACTGCTACATCCCCTTGCATGGGCACGAGCTGACACGCAGCTGGGAAGGGGTCAGGGTGGCCAGGGCAGTCAAGTGCCAGGGGATCTGAAGTAATAACCTGTCTATCTTGGTCAGGATCTCTGGTACCCTCTCCTTTGCATCCGTCCTGTGGCATCAGCCAGTTGGGGATGCTTCCATACGCCTCATCCAGCTCAGACCACCACTGTTCCAGCCAAAACACCCGCATGGTGCCCCTGCAGGGGTCTGAGCTGTGGGTTAGGCAGCAGCCCCATCGTGCAGGAGGTGTATGCTGCTTGTTTGGCCCAGGGCCTGTTTGGATTGAGCTGTTCATTTGCATGAGCTGTTGGTTTTTCAGGCTTTCTTTGCTAATGAAGTTCTTTTCCTCCCTACAAAAAATAAATTAAAAAAAAAAAAAAATCCAAGTCATTGATCCTTGTTGAGGATCCATGTTCAGAAGGACTTGCATGTCACACCGGCCCATGGAGCGGTGTGAACTGGGGAGGGCGAGTGGGCAGGGGCAGGAGCTCCAACCCCGGCGGTGGGGAAGCTCCCAGGCTCCTTGGTGCCAGGTTCCAGGCAAAGAGGGCGCTCGGTGTGGAGGCTGCACAGAAATCGGGACATGCTGTGGCTTCCCCATCCGACAGCACGAGCAGGCGTCCTCTCCCCCAGGAGGATGTGACAATTTGCCGCGCTGGAGCTCATTGCCAAGGAGATAAAATATTTATGGCTGCTCTCTCTTGCTTCCCGTTTCAAGCCACGGTGACTTATTTGTTACAAATTTACATGCATGTTTAAAGACATCTTTACATTCCTTCTAAGTACAAAAGGTTTATTTCTCCATGTAACGTTTTGCCAGTCAGAATCAGCCACCCCATCTACTCTGTGCCTACATTTGTTCCTGGCTTCAGTGCTCATTTTCCTCTTGGTAATGATTATCATTATACTAAGAAAAATGGGTCATTTAGAGTGGTTTCTCCCCAGATGAAAGGCTGTGGGATACAGGATATCATTAAAATTCTAAACCTGACTTCCAACCTCAAAAGCAGCCTCTTGCTATTTGGGCATCTCTGCGGAGGGAGGGAAGGAGGGGAAAGGGTACACGATGAATGTACTTTGGCCACAAAATGACTTGCTGAGTCCATGTGGCCTGTGCTGCCAACATCTGCACTGGCATTAAACGCCCCTGGGCTGGGCCGTCGTTTTGCCCAGCGGTGGAGGGTGCCTCCCAGCCAGCACATCCATGGGGCTTCCATTGCACCCGCTTCCCAGCTGCACCATGCATGGGACAGTGCAACCAGAACAGGCGACGGGAGTTAACTGCTGCCATAAAAAGAGCAATTTAGCTCATGCCAGGAGGGATGTGGCTGGGTTGGCTCCCCTGGAGAAGGGGAGCCTGGCAGGCTTGAAAGCCTGTGCTTGGACATGGGAAGAAAGCAGGCTGAAGCACTCGGACACAGCATCCCTGCCTTGCCCTTACCTATTGCTAGGGCTTAAGTGACCCCCATCTGAGAGTGTCAGTGCTGTCCCACGGGCCACCTGGCCGTGGGCTAGGACCTGCCATCAGTCCCCTCCAACACCCCCATCCCCATGACTGCAGGTGCCTGGGGACGGAGGAGATGCTCGCCCAAGGTCTCTGCCCACCTCCTCAGCCCTGGATCCAGGCTGCCAGCATCAGGGTCCCTGCCAGGCTCCGGGCTGACTCCTTGCCTCCTCATTCCTGATGACAGGAAAGCATGCCCTGTCTGAGTTGGGTGCTAGGTTTGTCTGTGACAGCAGATCTCCCACCCACCCGGTGTTCTCTGCTCCTAGATCTCCAGCATGCTGCTCCCCCAGAGTCTCATTTCTATCTCCTGGTATCCCCAGAAGGGGCTTCACGGGAAATGTTTTGCTTGGAAAGGCTATGCAACTCCTGTGCAAGCCTGAAATTGTTGTGTACAGAGCTGTAAGGCAAAGCTAATCCGTTTTGCAGCTTAGCTGGCTGCTGAAAGATGCTATTTAGGAGTGGGGAACTGCTAACTGTTTTTCTCCCCCCTGTGAAACGGGAGGGACAAGGGATATCCAGAGGATGAGAGATGGAGACTGACCCAAAATGGCTAACTTAGAAACATCTTTTAAGAAGGGAGAGTTGCCCCAAATTGTCAACTTCTGAAGTAATTTCTTTCTAACTGTGCTCAGAACAGACTACTTTTTCATTCTCTTTTTTCCCATTTTAAATCAAAATGCGTATGGAAAGCTCTCTTGCTGCTGATTACAGCCAAGCAAACGCACAGCAGCTAACGCCGCATCTTGCATGTGGGATGCAGGAACAACCGCATCAGTCCGTTGCAGTGACTACATTAAGCAGGTCCACATCACAACATTGACCTCAGAGGGTCACAGCCATGAGTCACCCTCATGTATCACTTCCAGGCTTGCCATGCCTGGGCGTGTGGCTCTCCCCATGCTATGCAGTCCCCAGGCACCTGAAAATTGTGGCAGCCACAGAGCCTGGTGCCCCAACAGGGAGGACGGAGGGAGGGGAGCATGGGTGGGATGCGGGGCATCCCAAGGGCAGGGCAGGAAGAACAGCTCTCCTCCTCGGGGCCACATCTCTGTTAGAGGTGTCTGAACGACAAGTTAGTTTTGCTCCAGTGGACAGACTGAAAACCCAATATAAATTATTTCTGTTTGACTGCCATTTAATTATTTTCACTTGGGTTTTTGAGCAAAATAAAAAACTGCAAAGAATGGTTAGGAGTCAACCTGAGATGCTTTGTTTAGCGCCAGCAATATGTCCTTTCTCTATGGGGTTATTTTACCCTTCTCCTCCTCCTCCCCTCCCCTCCCCTCTGCGGCTAACTTTAGATTAAAGCAGCAAATTCTTCGGACTTTTCAGGACCAATAAAGAAGATAAACACCACATTGTGTGGTTTGCTCAAAAACACAGTTCCAGGGGAAGAGGATTCAAATCCCATTCCCAAGTTTGTCAGACAAAGGAGAGAGCAATAAAACCTCTTTCTATCCACTAATGGCCATCATGCACCTTTGCCCCTTTTCCCCTAGCGGGAGGGAAGCTCATCCCTGGGGAAGTGGCAATAAACCGTGAAATGGATCAGACATTTCCCAGTTCTTCAGAGAAAATGTGAAATGTGGTAAACGTCTTTCCAGCAGGTATTTCTCACTAAATTTTCAACTGTAAGAGGAATGGGAAAATTGGTGTTTGTAAGGCAACAGGCATCTCTCCTGTACAAAACGGGTGATGAAGAAGACCTGCTAAGAAAGCAGTGAGACTGGTGGACACTGGGGGATTGCTGTGGCTGCACTTGCAATCAGCTTTTATTTCAATTTGCATTCTGAAACCTGCTACCTGCTTCTGGAGGCCCTCCTGGCCTCCCTAAGCACTACGTGAACACTTTGCACTGATTTTTGCACGACCATTTTTGCTCTCCCACCCTTGCTCAGCCTTACCCTTTGCCACCCTCCAGCTGGGCACACCACCACCCTCCCACAGGGTCCCCCACAGCCACAGCCCCCCTTCCTGCCTGATTTGCCTCGTTAGGCAGCTGTTTCTCATTAGGATTCCTGGCAGTGCACCTCCCAGTGCAGGGGAACCAGAGGGAACCCTCCGCCACCACAACTCCAGGGGTGCTTGCCTGCTCCGCAGCCCCCTGCCTTACAACAACGCTTCCCTGTGTTTATGTGTTTGCATGAAACAAGCCGTCTCCCGCTCTCAGTAGTTAATTCCTGTGTAATCAGGTAGCTAACATCTGCCACAGCAGCACCCTGAAGGCCGTGCCTTGTAGCTGCCACCGTGCTCAGCTCCTGCCCACAGGGATGTCCCTGCACCCCATGCAGCCACTGCTCTCGGGGCACAGGCAGCTCAGAGGGGCTGGGTGGGAGCAGAGAGGCCAAAAGTTGGAGAGAAAATCATAAATTTCTGTTGTCTGAGGGCTGCAGCAGGAATGCGCAATTGTGAGAGGGGTCCTCGCACCCCCTGGTCCTCATTCGGTGCCTGGCTGGCCCCTCTCACCCCGGCGGAGTGGGCTTCAAGGCAGGGTGCAAGGCAGCGGGCACCAGGCAAAGACTTAGCTCACCCCAAAACCTTCCCACCCTGAAGATAAGAGGCACTAAGGACCTGGGTCTGTGCAGCTGGGGAATGGCTTTCAGACATAAAAGCCACCACAGCTGAGTTCTTCCAGGGGAAACGGCAGTAGCTTCCCACTCTCTCTAGGCATGGAGAATCTCTAGCACCCTGGGGGCTGATTTCCATGCGATTTCTGCTATTTCAGGCTTCGGTGAACCAAGTGAGTGTAAAATGCAAATGCTGCTGCAAGCAGCCAGGCCTGGGCTGTGTTTGCTCCTGCTGTGCACTGGGAGGGCACACTGGTCTGGGGGAGCCACCTTCTCCGCCATGGCTGGGACTTGCGTGCTCTGCTAAAGGGAGCTGAGCTTTTGGGATGGAGCTGCCCAGCTCCCCAGCCAAACAGCACCCACCACCAGCATGTTGTTGTAGGACACAGGGATGGCGGGACCCTCCTTTCACCTTGTGCTGCATCCCATGGAGCCCTGACCCTCTCCTGATATGAGCATGGCTCGAGCTGTTCATCACTTAACTCAGCTTTCTGCTTACTCAACTGCGGGCTCCTGCCAAGGGGGGACTGCCCGCCTGGGCTGCTCTTGGCTGACACCGCAGCACTCGTCCTTCCTTCCCTGGGGACAGCCATTAGTGCCATTAGCTCTGTCCCGCTCTGCTGCTCTCCTTGATGAGTGCTGGCCCAGGGAGGGGACATTACTCAGAGGAGCTCTTGGCCAGCAGGGATGTATCCCTGCTTCTGTGAGGTGCTCTTTGGACTGTTTCCCCCAGCATCTTACTTTAGCTCAATTTTGGGGGGTTTCTTCCCACCTTGGGAGCCCCACAGCCGTTCCCTGACCTCCCTTCTTTCCAAACCCCTCTTCCCAGCCCCTTTGTGTGTCACAGCCATCACCCTACTTCTGTGTGACGTGCTGGAGATGGTGGCCGGCCATCTTGCCTGTAGTGACAGTCAGGTGTTTCTAACCGTGTAGCTAAATCCTGATGTCCTTCTGCAGGAATGAAGTGAGCTGGCCTGGGCAGGACATGCTCCCCACCTCCTGGACTTCTTTGCCCCCCAGAAATAAAGGGAGCTCTAGCTCACAGTGTGAGTTGGGGGGGGTGTAACGCCTCCTGTGGTGCTCAGCCCTGCTTCCTGGCTGGGGTGGCAGGTCCTCCAACTCTCCAAACCTCCCCTGGTCCCAGGACAGAGCTGGATGAGGAGCATGCTGACTGGAGTGCTCTTACATGAATATTGAGCCATCTATGGCTTTCTGGGTGCATCTTTGTGTTCTCTTCCCATTGAAAGCCGATTTCTTTGTGCCATACTCCAAACTAGCTCAAGTGTACTTGTAGGAAAGACTGTGGAGAGCTGGCTTTTCTTTCCTCTGAGCTGAATTACAAGTGCCATTCTGCATGATGTTTGTGTGAGCTACATCCTACAGGATACCCGATAAGCCTCTGGCTCTGAGCAATGGCAGGATTGGGAGAGCCCAGCTAGATTCAGGCTTGCATTAATTTGACCTCAGGTCAGCTTTAAACCAATTCGGGCACACCCAGTGCAAATCCTGAATTAGTCCAATTTATAACTAAATAATAACTATGCACTGCTTTCCACCGAATGAATTACATGTGCATATATATATATACGCACACACCCCTTCTGTAAATTTAAATGCGGTGTCTTGAAACGCAACTAACCATTCATCATCATAGACATCTGCCGCTGTCAGACTGCCGCTAAGGCTGGGATCTCCTTCTCATCTAAGCAAGGAGTCGCCCCTCCAGTTCATACACAGTTTGGTCTACAGTGCTCGGCTGAGCATCTTCAGTAAGAAAACAATGCAGATAAGGAGGAAGGAAAGAATGACCCTCTTACAGCAAACACAGGGCACATCTGTCCCCTTTCTGCTAGCTGACAGACATGCTACACCAAACACCAGCTCCTAGGAAGTCATCACTTATGCCCGTGTCTTGCTAGACAGCATCCACTGCAGGCAAGATTATAGATGGACTGGTGCAAGTGATAGTAGATGCTAAGATCCCATTACAGGCATCATTTCTTCTGTCAACACATGAAAAGTTTATATCTGCAACTTCTGTTTGGTGATGGTGAGCTCCCAGACATGAGGAGGCTCCTCGGTGTCAAGCGATACACATCTTCGTGGGCTGGAAATAACCCATAGAGGCAGTAAGTGTTTTGGGACTTTGGAGCGAGAAATAGCATTACTCATTTTGGGCAGTGCTCACCAGGGAAAGTCCCTGGGAAAGTCTACATTTTTTGGTACAAATGCTACATATCAGGAACATAGAAAAGATTAATGAAGTCTAAGCTGAGCAAGGCCATTCCACCTTCCCTTCCCCTACTGCACTGAAAGTAGCAGAAAACAGATGATTTTTTTTTTTTCATTATCCACTTGGAAATTCATCTAGTTGGGAAAAAAAAACCAAAACCAAAAACTAAACAATCCGTGCTAGGGTCATGTTCGCATGCAAGCCCTGAACCCGAGCCTCGCACTCCATCCCCAGTTTAACCAGGAATCAGGTCACCGCCGGAGAGCGCCCAGCAGCCATCCGGGTTTTGCTGGCAGCTGCTGCCTTTGGCTCTCTACGCCCCTGCATACTAATAAGAAGGAAAATGGGATGGGTAATTTAATCCTATCCCACTAGAAGCAACGCAACACACAAGCCTGCTCATCCTCTTCTCTAAGTTTAGCCCAACAGTGTATTAAAGAGCTGCCACTGGATTCTCGCCAGCCCCTACTTAGCTAAACTATCTGACTCTGCAAAAGAGCAGAAAATTCTCCATTCTGTGTCATTTCTGGTCCTTGGGAGAATGACCCACATCCATCAGGAAACTTGACCCCCCGGGCCTGCAGGAAGCCAGTGTAATTTGGGAAAATAGATGGAGAGATGAAGGCTTTCTTGTGACATTGGGCATGTTTCCCGCGGACGTACTGCTGCCCGGAGCCTCGGCTCAGGGCTCCCTCCATCCCTCCACTGTAAGCCCATGAACAGTAATGAATAAATCTGTCCCTGCTCACTTATAAATAGTTTATAAAAGGTTCATAAATGATTTCTAGATGTTTTAATGAATAGTTAATCAATTGTTGCAGGGCCCAACAGGTCAGCAGATTGCTTATAGCCATCAATTACAATGTCTGCTGATGAGCTTATAAGCATCAGTAGGACTCCACTGATGTCTGCAACAGGCTTGTAGCATCTAGAAAGAGTTAATAAATAATTAACAAATGATGCGAGGGCACTTAATTAAAAGCTGTAGAAGGCCATTGAAAAATCCATTCTTGGAAAGCTATGGGCAACACAGTAAGCAAACATCTGTACCTGGGTTTGAATCCCTGCCTCTGAGGAGCAAAGCCGGCAGAGAGGTGCCAGCCCAGCCCGGCGGGCAACCCGGCTGCCTGAAGAGCAGCAGATTTCCTTCATTCAAGGCAATTCAGCTGATTCAAGAGGAATTCTGTGCCTGCCGTGGGCTGGAGCAAGGCAGACCACCACTGGTGCCCTCTTTCAGCCTGGCAGCGGGATGCAGCAGTGCCCGCACTGGGGAGCTTGGCCACCTTGTCCCCAGCTGCTGCAGAAGCATCCTCTGCGCGCTGGCTGCCGCAGGGAAGGCCCCGGGAAGACAGAAACATGGATGTTAGGGAAACTGAGAAAAATTCCCAATTTTGTGGGGGTCTGGCCTGTGCCTCTGGACATCAAAATGCTCTCTCTTCCTGGCCAAAGGGTGATTCAGGGTGAGCTGCGGCTCCCCTGGCCTCAGCATCCCCCTCTGCCAAGGGGGGAGGATGACACACAGAAATGCAGTACCGAGGAGTTGTGCACTATAGCATCATAAGGCAGTAATGTATAGGGTGTTTGGCCTCCTGAGCAGAAGTGCTTTATTATCATTAAATACTGAATATTTCTGGATGATAAAAGCAATTAAGTGTAAAAAAAGGTAATGATCCATTCCATATTGCGTCCAAAAGATATGAAAATCCCTCATAAAATTATCACCCTAGCACTGAATTGGACCTAAATATCTCTATAATGTAAGACTGAGAGCTTTGCTTACAGTCAGAACATTTATAAGGCATTCAATTAGCCACCAGAGGGTTTCTTAGTATTCCCCAATTCTCCACAAGCACAGAGGCAATTACAGGAGATTCTAACTTTTTAAATTAAAGACAAAAGACAGGAGAATTTGGATAAAACCTGTTTCCAGGTACACCCTGGAATGTACGTGTGGAGAAAATTTCATGCAGATCAGGCTTAATTTACTGCACAATTTAGTTCAGAGCCAGAGCAAGACTCTTCCTGCGCATTTGCTGGAAGATCCTTCTGCGTGGGAAGGGGACTGGTACGTGATGTACTGCTCTGTGAGCGGGTCCTGAGGATGCTCCCACGAGGGGCTGGGGCAGGGTGCCGTTCCCCATCCCCTTCCTGCTCCCCCTGCAGCCCCCACCACCCCTGCAACACCCCCCGTGCCCTTTGACAGGGGTCCCATCCCCCTCACAGAGTCACTCTGGGAGTGCCCAGCATGGGGGACTGCTGTCCCCCCTGCCTCTGGCCCGTGGCCTCTGGCAGTGGCTGTGCACGGGTGGCAGTGGGTGTCCCTGCCTGCAGCCTGTGCTGCCCCACTGCCCGCAGCTGCTTAGCCCCTCCACGCTCCTCCATGCATCATCGTGCAGCACAGCCATGCCCAGGGACTAATTTCAGTTGGAAATAAGGTGTATATTTGTAACGGGCAGTTAATGGTGAGGGTAATTAATCACAGCAGCAGATGAGCGAAGGACATGATGGATTTCCTGATTCTGACATCTTTAAATCACAATCAGTTTCTCCTTCCAGGCCTGCTCCAGCTGAGCCAGAAGCGATGGGCTCAGCGATGCATCACCCAGTCAAACCTCCCTGCAAACCGGTGCCACAGCGGGAGCCCCCTTCCTCACCCACTCTGCCATGGGGTACTGGGGCTCTCCCACCCCAGGAGAGGGCAGCAGGAGGGAGGAGAATCTCTCCCCGCACTGGGGGCTTTGATCACTTCCTCCTGATTTATATTTTGAGAGCGTTTCAATGGATCAAGATGTCAGATCGGTAGTGCTGCCAGGAAACACCATTTTCTTTTAATAAGCCGAGAGCAGCAGGTCATTTAATCTCCTGTATACCTGCTCTGCTCCTCCAGCGGAGGTAGGACGGCACCTTCCCAGGGCAGCGACATCTCTCTGTTGCTTTCGGGGTGGCTCTGGCAGACCTTGCCCGTTCACCAGGAGAGCAGCACCCCAGCACAGCCGCTTCCACACAGCTTCTGGGGGTCCGTATATCCCTATACATCTGTGCATGGGCATTTGCTGCTTCAGAGCTGCTCCACACCATGACGTGGCCTCACACAAGCACCAGCAGCCCATCCCGAGCGTTTGGGTCTCCCAGGACAGATTTTTTTCATGAGTGGCTTCACAATCACAGCAATATTTTAAAAACTAATCCGAAGCCATGCCTTCCGCTTTGCTTTCTGGCTCCTAAGCCTGCAAGATTCGTTTGGTTCACGTGTAGAGCCTCGTCCTCCAGCCATCAGCGCTAGACACTTCACGCTGGCTTCCGGTGTAAGCCAAAAACCTCCTGCAGCCACTCAAGAGCCTGCTGCCTTCCCGCGGCAAGGATCACAAATCTTCTAATGCAACCATAGGTGTCCACAGCCCCGCACCCCAGCCTCCCTGATGCTGCGTGGGGTCCCGAAGGACCTCAGCAGGCAGGAGCATCATAGGGAGCGGCTGGGCAAGCCCCGGCACGGTTCTGGTCCAGGGGCATCCCTGGAGACCTGCCCCAGAGCTGGCTGGCACAGACCGCTATGGGAATCACTGTCTGGTCAGGGAGGAATGAGACGGGCTTTTCCAGACCCCATCCCGCTGCTGCACGTCCAGACCTTTCCTATAAATCCAGCCCTGCTGGAGGAGGCTGGGCTGTGCACAGGAAAAAGCGTGCAGGGGAAGGAAACACTACTGAAAGGTGAAGTGAAAGTTAATATAGCTGCATAAATGAACTCAGACTCTCAGCACAGGGAGGAGGCAGGAAAGCGTAGTGCTGAAAAGTACTTTTTTTTTGCTGAAAAGCAAAGCTCTCCACACTTTTTCCAGGGCACTTGAAAACCTGAGCACATCCTGACTCCCTCGGGGCATTCCCTCGAAACCTCTGGCATTCCCTGAATGCTCTCCGTGGGTATCAGACAAAGGGCATGCAAACTGTTTAATCCCACACTACAGCGCATTTCGAAGCTGCTGTTTTGCCAGAGCTGAGATCACTACAGCGGAGGGAGGCCAGCTGCGGCCGGCAAGGGAGGCAGGGCTGCAGGCAGCATCCCCTGCCAGCATCCCCAGGGCCTGACTGCCCATCAGCATTTCATTTTACCCAGGGTGATGTGTTGATCCCAGCGATGCTGGAAGTCAGCGTTAAAGCCATGCTTTGGCATTTCCCAGCTGCTGCTGCCCAAAGAAATAATGCTAACTGCGTGTTAACATGGCAGGGCTAGGTGCCCTGCGCTGCCTTCCCTGTGCCCAGGCGAGGATGAGAAGGATTGCTAGTGCGCAAGAGATTCCCCACCAAGAGAGTGAGTGCTGGCTCTTGGGGCACTTACACTCAGAAAAAAAAGAAAAAAAAGAGCATATTTACAAATAGATATATTTTTATATATATGCTTATCTATATGTATGTCATTATTCTAAGTCATGGTGAGACAAAGTGGATCAGCTACAGTCTTGACGTTCTAAAATTAGGTTTTATGTAAAGTAAGTATTTGCTTCATGTAGGGCAGTTGGTATTAAGATTTATTTTCATCCTGACTTGTATTACTGCTTGGTACGATTGGGTAAAGCCCAGGGCACATGCATATCATTGCCATTCATAACATATACATGGATTCATGACCGAGCTAGCAAGCTGAATTGCCTTGCAATCTTTTCCGCTGCAAAAAGCTTAATAAGCATATAAGTCTTAGAGCAAAAAGACCCCATGTATTTGCTCTGCAAGAAGAGCTCCTGAATGGAGTTGTAGGAGCCACAGAAAACATTGCGCCAGCTGCCTGGCATTCATCACTCACATGGGCTCATTTCTAAGAGCAGGACCCATCGTGTCCATGGGACTAACAGTGGGCGACAGGGCAGTAAATGTTAGTGGAGCAGCTGTATAAGCTCCAGGACAGCCTATGACTTCCCTTTCCCCAGAAAAAATTTCCAGTGTGTTTATTTACTTCAGCTCTTTAACCAAATGCCTTTGGCAAAGGCACTTTACTGTTATTAAGAAAGCATAAATTAGATGCTTACAAACATATACGTGTGAACCCCCATGCTCCTGCAGGAATAGAAATATGGTTAACCATCAACAGGCAGAAATAGTGATTTTAATAATGACTTTTATGTCCCCTGGGGCTTTCCTGACATGGTGAGGAATGTGTCCTCGCTGCGGCTCAGATGCAGGGCTGGGAGCAGTTACCGGAGCCCACGGGTGGCTGTCATGGGGATATGGCACTTATTTCATGGAAACAAAAAGTCCATCACCAACGGGAGCCAGGGAACTAAGAATGCTCGTGGAGAGCGAGGAGAGGAGACACAAACACCAGGGGAAGAAGCACCTGCTTATTCCCGTGTGAGGGAAAAATGGGCATGGTTTGATTTCTGCTACAGAGAAGCAAAGATGACGGGAAAGACACTGCATGCACCAGGAAAGCTGCTGAGAAACAGCCCTTTTCAAGAGACCTCCACCAGTCCTCACAGAAAAAACTCCTGACAAAAGATGGAAAGCCACAGCTAGCTAAGGAGAAGGAAGATTTGCGTTCATAGAAAGGTTTTCTCACAAGGAGAGAGAGATCCACGAAGGACTGGCTTCAGAGTCCTAGGTTTCTAGGGTCAAAGCTGAGATGTGACACCCTGAGGGAAAGACACAACCTGATACAAGCAAGACGATGGAGATGTATCCACCGAGAAAGAGCCTGACCAAGCTATATGGAGGAATTAGGATCACTAGCTGAGAGACCAGATAGTTTTAGAATAAAAGGAACATGGTGAGGGTTTGCTGTGGATCTCCCTGGGAGTCATTTTGGAGCAATGCTGCTGGGACTGATACTGTTTTGCGAGAGGCTACTTTCCCGGCAGAGTCTGAGGCACAGATGCTCAAACTGATTCTACTTGGATGTGGCTGGAGCAGGCTTTTTACCTGCCAAGTACAGAACCGACATGAGGAGATGCTGCTTTTGTTTGCTTTTTAAGTAGAAAGAACATTGTAAAAGAGCCGGCTATAGAAAGCTTGGAGTGAGCAATCACCACTGGCTTCAGTATAATTAAACAGAAAGGGATGAAATACAGGCTGGTAAATGAGGGCTCCATCCTGAAGAAGAGAAACTGGTTGAAGAGATCTCCAGCCTCCTCCATGTGGGTACTTTTGGGCCCTTTGGCCTCAACTTCAGCAGGGGCTGTTGGCAGCCCCAGCCAGCCCAGGAATGCACCTGGCTGGGGTTGCTGAGCCGCCGTGCCGTGCCGTGCCGTGCCGTGCCGTGCCGTGCTGTGCCGTGCCGTGCCGTGCCGTGCCGTGCCACGCCACATGGGCTGCACACCCTGCACAAACCCTCTCACCAGCCTGGCAAGGCAGGGGCAGCACTGCCAAAGGCGGCGGGGCCATAAGCACCAGCAAGGGAGTAGTGCTATTTAAGCCAAAGTACAGTGCTGTCACAAGAACAGATGAGGGTAAACTGGCGATGAATCAACTCAGGCTGGAAGAAGGAAGGATGGAGCTTTGGACCAGCCCTGGTGCAGAGGACACAGAGAACCAGAGCTGGGTTTTATTCCCAGGTTTTCCAAGGAGATAGCAGGACACAGCACCTGGGGAACCAGGGTTCTGGGCTCTACAAGCCCAAAGTCCTTAGCCCACAGACCCGCTATCGCCTGCCACGTCCCCTTCCCGCATGCATCCCACTGTCATGGGGCCAGGGGCTCCCTGCAGGACACCACGCTCTTGCCTCCCAGCTCCTCTGGAACGCATAACCCTGCTTTATTTTGTACACGTGCTTTTTTTTTAAAACATATGTGGCATTTCTTTACAACTGTCAGTATCGACCTTCATAGCTGCCATGGTGATGAGCACCACAGAGAAGCCTATAAATAACATGAATGTGCCACATGCTGGCCCTTTTATGGGGCCCACTCTTTTTGATTTACTTATATGCAAGGTATTTTACAGGACAACCCAATTAAGTTTGACAGCTGGCTGACAATGAATTCCAGCCCAGTGACGGCTTGCAGAAGACACTTTATATTAAACCAGACAATGTGATACCGAAGACCAGTAGAAGCTACTGGTGGGATTTTGCATTTGTACTTGCTGATACTGCTGGAGGGTCCCCTACGATCTTTACAGCAACAGCCACTAAAAGACCCTTAATGCTGCAGGAGACAGGCAGATCTTGCCCCGTTTAGCGCCAAGCAGCAGCACAGCACCAGGCTGCAAGTTTTATGAGGGATCCTGAACTTCCCCTACTGTGTGCATCGGGCAAGCATTCAGTTACAGGGTCCCACCGAGTTTCGGGGATGCTACGACAACATTGCATGCTGGACTGCATACATTTTGGCTACAACTCCCACTGAGCAGGTCGCTCTGCTGTGAATGTAATGCAAAAGTGTGGTCAGCCACCTGGAGCTTTACAGTGGCTCTGAATATTGTAGGAGGCCCCTGTGGAACCGAAAGCCCTTGATCAGGGATACCTTGGTGGCATCGGCACCCACCGCTGATCCAAACTCAGTCCCTTTGCCTGCAGCCAGGCTGCTCACCTGGGCTTCCACCGCATCTTCCAAGACATGCAATCCTTACATCACATCTACCGTAAGTAACATCTCACTTGGCCGTTTTCATCTGATACCTCTGTCATTCCAGCAGTAATTCCTGTATTCCAGAGGGGTGAGCCAGAAATAAAACAGCAGACCCGGTGCTTGCACGATGTGTCTCTCAGCCCCTGATAAGTCATAGCTATCCTGGGAAAGCCTCTTTCACTCTCTGGACCCGCTTCCACTTTTTCTCCCAACCAAATCAACGGCTGTGATGGACAACCCTCACTCCAGAGCTGCTTGAACCATCTGTCCTTCCCAGCTTGACGGTGTCTTTCTTACTCTCTCCCTGCACATTCCTGTCCCGCCGAGCCAGGGGAGAGCATCCTCAGCAGAGAGAGCTGAGAAATGAGGTTATTCACTGTGGAAATAATCAAAGTTGCTTTCGGTGTTGCTGTCTGGAGAAGGCAGTGCCTGGATCCTGCCCCACCTCTTTGGAGAGGCAAGGGGAAGGAAGCCCCCATAACATGTGGGGGAAAATACAGACTCCTCACTTACAAATAAATGCAACACCATTTTTTCAGCTTTTTTGGCTGGAGCTCAATACTGGATTTCAAGCCCAAAAATCCGTTTTCAGATTTTTGATCTTGAATGATTTAACAGTATTGGGGAAGGCAGGTGCCTCATAAAATCAGAGTCATTCACCTGAAAACCCAATTTTCCAGCCATTTTTCAAAGAAAGAAATTTTTGATCAGCTGTGGTTTGATGTTGAGCCGACACCTGAACCTGGGTGGCTGGAAAGTTAATGAAGAGCAATGAGTCTCAATAATGTGACCTAAACTACAGGAGCTTTGTGATTATTTGATTTCAGCTTTATAAATCCACCCCAAAGTCACATTAAGGGTGCTGGTTCTCCCCTCTCCTTCAGCATTTTCTCCTTTGATGTCTGCTCCATTTTCCTCTACTCTTTCTTCCCTCTTCCCTGGTTTTATTTTGCCTTTGCCAAGGAAATCGAGTGCAGCACAGCTTTGCAAAGTTCTTTTGCAACTATAAATTTCCTATACTCGCCCTGCTAGGTTTGGGTGGGAAGAAGGAGTTCAAAGCAATGCTCCTCTCTTCCCGTGAATAAGAGGCAAGATCTGTGTGGGACTGTGAGGCTTCACTGCCAAAGCCTGGTTACACAGGAGGGCAGAGGAGAATTAATTAAGAGGTGATTAAACCCCACCGTGACCTCCACCCCGAGCCAGGGAGGCGCAAGCACTGTCTGAAGTCTAAGGGCACACCATGCTACGCGAGGTGAGAAACCGTGCTGGCTATTAGGTGGGACGAGTTGTGTAGCTGCAGAAAACATGGGAAGATCAGAAAAGCTAAGAAATCGAAGGAGAAACCCAAGCAAACACGGGATTGATTTCTATCAGGGAAACAAAAACTGAACAAACCAGTGATTATATTACTGTAACTGCAGAAGGGATGGGGAGGAGTGGAAGGAAGAGGCTCCCCTTCCCGGGGAGCTGTAGGTGGCTCACTGCTGTGCCACACGCTGAAAACCAGCAGTCACGCTCACCAGAATTTAAGATACATCAGGGGAATTCAAACAACAGCCAACCAGAAGCTGGATATTTTGCAAGGGGATTAAAAGAAAGCTTTAGAATAGGAGCCAATGGCTCCACAGGTAAATTAATTATGTGGAAGCTGCCCAGGAAAAGGACGTGCGGCAGCAATGAAAGCTTCATTAGCACCACTGGTGTGTGGTACCAGCAGACTGGGAAGCCGAAGTGCAGGCACGCAGCCTGCGCGGGGCAAGGGGAGGCATTGATCGACAGAACCACGACGCAGCAAGTTCTCCTGGAAATGCAGAAAAGCAGGGAAGCTGTTGCCAGCCAGGATCTTGCTCACAGAGGTAAACTGCAGCAGGAGCTTAGAATCCAGCTCTGGAAGAAAATCGCAAGGTTGCAGTCCGCGGCAGGGAGCAGTTGCTTGGATGCAGAACTTGCCCAGCCTTAGCACGAGGAAATCGCTTACGTGCTGCCAGCAGATCTACAGGAATTTCCTGTGCTTTTTAAATGCAGGCGTACAAGTCCACAGGGGTCAACCCAGGCTGTCCTAACTTTAATAACGCAAGAACTCAGGATCTTTACTAATAAAGTTTCTATCAGACTACACTTCAACCTCGCAATGTAAATGACGTGCAAGGGCAGGGGGTGGCTACAGAAAAGCTAACCTAAATTGTCCGGCTCTGCTGCTGTTGCAGAAATGAACCCACAGGGGACACAAAAGCCACCCCAGGGCAGTGGCAGCCAGCAGCTGGCAGCCTGAGCTATCTGCTAATTGCTAAGGACAACCAGGGACCTGCAATTTGTTTGCTATCTTGCTTGGTCTGACGTGTGGGAAGGGTGAGGGCACGCTTGCACGCCGCGTGGCTTACAAACAGCACACAGGGGGGAAAGTTCAGCTGAAATGCTTAAGCTGGGAAAAAGCAGCCACATACAAGGATTAATAATAGCAGTTTTCTTCTTAACCGGAGTTACTAGCAAGACCCCAGACATGTGCTTGCCTAAGCAGGTAACGCTGTGAACTATTTAATAGGGCGAGCCCAAAAGCAACTACCCAGAGCTTCTAACATGCTGGGTAGTGTAGCAGCTTTCTGCTACCCACCTGAGCAAGGCCAAAGTGCCTTCAGGCACACACAGCCCCTATGCCCAGCTATTTCAATAGACAAGATTTAAACGCCAGCAGCACAGCATGGCCTGCAAACGCGCATCTCCGCATCTACTTGTGCAACAGCTGTTGCAGTGGTAGGAAATGGAGGGACTTCTTTCATTTTGGGGGCCACAGTGTTTCTCGGACACTCCCAGCCCTGAGACCACGGGAGGTTTGGAGAGAGCATGTTTCCAAGGTGCTCGTCTGTTTGCTCCCTTCAGCCTCACAACCTGAGGAAGAGCCACTTGGCCCCAGGGGAACCAAGGACTTGTCCCCTCCATGGGTGCAGGGACCTGGACCCCACTCCCAGATGCTTCCTCTAGGAGAAGGGAAAGGTGTGATGGGCTCGTGGGAAGGGATGAAGATTTCCTGATGTATCCTGAGCATCAAACCCACGTTCAAAGCAGGCTCTCTGTGGATGCTCTGCACAGCTGGGCTCTCACACGGGTTTATCTGCAGAGCTGTCACAGTCCGAGCCTCTGCTTTGCAGCCAGATTTTTATATTCTGTGCTGATTTCCCAAGGGTCTTCATTTGGGCTCATCATCCCCACAGGGATCAATAGGACTGCAGCTGCCGTGCTAGCATCTGCAGCCAGCTTTGCTGAGCAGCAGTGTGGTCTGCTGGATAAAGCAGGGGCTGGGAGCCAGGAGCACTGAAAGTCATCCCAGCTCCTGCCAGGAGCCTCCGCCAAGGGCTCGGTTGAGCTGATCAGTGTCTTCGGAGACATCCAAGGCATGTCCCAGCCCAGCATTAACACCGGTGACCTCATCTCCACCTGATGCTCAGGGAAAGCATTGAGAAGCCCTGTGGCTCCCGCAGGTAGAGAAAGCCAGGCAGTGGTCTGCACCCTCCACATCCCACCCCAGCCCTTCCCTTAGCAGATGGCTCTGGCTTGTGAAGTTGAACGCTGAAAGGCTACAGCATCGGTGGCCGGGATCGAGTGAGAGGAACATCATTAAAATAGCCGGCGTAGTCCTACATCCTGGTGGTGGGGAGGTGGAAACATCTCCTCTGCTTCAGCTATACGCTTTGGGTAACGCCAGGGGGGAAGACCTTCTGCAGAGAAGTCTGGTGGGTGCAGCGAGCTGCAGAGCCAAGCGCTGCTCACGAGCAGAGCCTTTCCAATCTCCCTGAGTGCTTCTGGCCCTTGCCAACCTCTTCTTTCTAAAAACCCTGTGAAATTAGAGGTCCAACAGCAGGCTGTAACAGACATATCAGAGACCAGTAGCCATCTAAGGTGATGCGGAAAATATACCCCTAACTGTGAGCTAAAATCTTGTCCAGGATCAGCTGCATTCCCTTTCATGGGGATTCCGTGATCTGCAATTGATGCATGCTTTATGTTTCGATACCACTTCCCAAATATCTGTATTAATGCTAGGTATAACCTACCTTCCTTCCCTCGTTGCTCCCGTAGTCACTGTGCATGATGTGCAATGCAGGCATTGCCCAGCACCGGGATTCAAGCCTGATTAGCAGCAGCACAAGCTCTGCTAACAGAACCATACAACGATGCCATCTCAGCCTCTCTGATCTGGAGGAGCTCGACCCGCAGGGAAACACGCTTGTTCCCCTGGTCACTGCACAGAGCCGCGTGCTCGGCTGCTGCCGGAGCTGGGCCTGACCCACCAGCACATTTCCCTGCTACGTGCTCCTTCAGCTGTAATAAAGCTCCAGGGGAAAAATTAAGGCTGCGGTCTGTCAGGTGTCTTTGTATGCAGCGATGGATTCTGCATCTAGTTATTAACCTTTTGCAAAAGCTCAGTGTTATCTTGTATGGGAGTAATATTAGGTTAAACAGCTGTTGATAACTTATCTCCCATTATCAGCGACTTCATTCAAGGCCAATATTTACTCACGTCCAAGAAGCATTGCTGTATTCCCAATGGCATCCTTTATGGAGTCAAATGAGAGCAGCTTTTAATAGATCTTGGGTACTTAGGAGGCCCATATTACCCAAGTGCCTCCTAATCCTGAATGTGTAGCACAAGAAAACCCCTGGAGGCGACAAAGCCTGGACACAGCGCACAGTCTGGGGAGGAAATCTGATCTGGAGGAGGAAACTTAACCTGGGGGAGGAAACCTAACTTCGGGAGCATCTCCTGCAGACACAAAGGTGCTGACCCAAATTCCCCACCTGCTGCCTCCTGCACCAACCACTCGCGCTGCTGCTCCTTCCCGTCCTTTCTCCCTTGGAAGGCAGGTCAGCCATGGGCTAGCAGGTCCCAACAGGACCCAACCACTGTGTGACCCTTTTCATCCCCTTTTTCATCCTCTAATGACAGCCCTTCAACCGAGGGCTCAGAAGACACATCCCCTGCCACTCCGCTCCATCATTCAGACCTAGCGTAGGTAGGTTCCTCTTTGATGAAAAAAAAGTTTGTGCTCTAGTTGTGGGCATTGTCAAGAGCGTGTCAGTGGTTTGTTTCATGGTCTTTTTCCAGGGAGTCCATTCTCTTCTTTATTACTTTTGCTGATGCTATAACAGTATTGCAAAGCCTCAGGCAGAGACTGAGACCCCACTGTGCTGGACGTGGTAGAAGCAGAGATCAGAGAGAAGGATTTGCATCCAAGAAAATGAGATCCCTGCAGTCCAACTTCTCCCACCAGTATTTACTGGGCATGATCTTGCAAGTCAGGCCTGGGATGGGTTTCTGGGTTCAGATCCCAGGCATTTCCCACCCGCACAGGCGCTTGAAGCCCCCCATCATGCTACCACACACACAGCACCGCTGGTGGCACAGTGGTGGCACAGGCTGTCCACGCATGTGCTGCTGCTTTCCCTGCCTCAGGTTAGCAGGTATGAAAGCAGAGCTTCCCAGTGAGCTACACAGTCCGGCTCTGCTCACGGCCTCTCCTCTCCTCCACTCCACCACTGGTCCACACTGCAATGAGAAATTATACCTTAGTGATCGCTGGGCTGTTTTATTACGCCACTGCAGTTGGTGGAGTCCGTTGAACCGAACCCATGATCTGTAAGCAAGCGGCAGCCCTAGGAATGGCCAAGGGCTGGCGAGAGACCATAGTTAATGCTTAGTCTAAGCTGCAAGTGGCAGGTACATTGTAAGTGTGTCCCCTGACTCAGTACCCAACTGCGGTGAGTTTATAGCCTTTGATATTGTTACATTAATCATAAGGAATCTCCCAGTTCCTTGGAAATACAGCGACAAGCTCTCCAGGGCTGGTTTCAGTAGTTTTATTCCTAGGTAATAGCCCTCTCCCTCATTTATAGCTATGTCTAGACACAAAGTGAGGAAGGTGCTGTAAACACTTGATGTAAAAACCCTGTCTACCTCCCAATTCCTGCATTTCACATCCTGACTGTGCACTGAGTGCATGGGTATAAAGTCTGCGCTCACACACCTTCCCATGCCACCAGCCCTGCATAACTGCAGCTTGCTGTGCCCAGCACTGAGCGTGGCAGGTCCCCAGAGGCAGCCCCGAGGGTACCCGGGGGCAGGAGGCTGTTTGCTCAAGTCCTACAATCTGCCTCGAGAAAACAGCCAAGCGGGAAGGAAAGAGGCAAGGTGTGCTGCAAATCTTCTCCAGAAGATGCAGTAGGAGCAGCTCTGCTCCTGACAGCATTTCTCAGCACTGCCCTTGCAGGCACCCTCTCACCACACAGGACGGTGTGAAGAGGAACAAATCAAACTCACCCGTAAACAAGAGGAAAGAGAGGAGCTGTTTAATCCTTTTTTTGGGGATGCTAATTTATTATTGATCAAAACCAACAAAATTAACATAATGGGATGAAATCCTAAAATGTTCAAGGCCTCTATGGATGTCAAAAAAGCATTTACTAAGTTTCAATATTGTGTTTAATGCACCCATAGTTCCAGTGACACCATCCCAGTTATACCTCGTACAGAGGGAGCCTCTCTACCTATTTTAAGTCTCCCCAGGGCACCTGAAATAACTAAGGCTTCTGAGGCAGACAGAGGATGGTGAGAGTGGTTGGGGAGGATATATGCTGAAGCCTGGGGACGACTCAACGTCACCAAGACTGGGCAAATCACAGGGAAGGAGAATTAAATCACAACCCTGTGGGAGATGATGGTGATGCTGGCCAGGACCAAGTACGGGAGGGAAGGGGCTTGGGAAGAGGCTGATTAGCACCATCTCGCCTTGGCCATGCTGGGCCAGCTCAGGACCACACGTCCTCATGTAAATGTCACACAAGTGTGGCATCTAAAACTTTGTCCTGGGGGTCTTGCAGAATAGCTTGGCTGAGCCAGCTCACACCACCGGTGACAAATCCAGCAAGCAGGGCACGCAGAGAGGCAGTCAGGGACTGATGGCGAGTGAGCCGGTGAACTTGCCTGTGGTGACTCTGCTGCCAGCAAAGGTGGTGACTTCATCTCATGACGCTAGTTGTTGTCAATTATTTTCCAGCTCTTGTGTGTATTCATGCACTACACAGCACTTTGGAGTCTTCAAGATGAAAGGTACTTTCACCAGCACTTCAGTGACTTGTTTCCTATTATAGGCCTGGTTTTGACACTCCCCCACCCTCTTATCTAACTTTCTCTACAAAGCTCTTCTCACTTTTTTATCTTTCTTCTGTGGTCCCTAGCCGAGGGGTGAGGGGGTGGGGGGGGAAACAACACACAAAACAAAAAACATATTTATTTCCTTTTTCGAAAGCTGGAGATTAATCAGACACAGTGGTCTGGGGATAGGAGACTTTCACAAAGGTGAGTCTTTACCAAAGATGTCTGCATACTTTTCTGTAAACTCCTCATTTCAAACTGGCTTGGTGCTTAAGGAAAAAAGGCCTTTGTTTTTCTGCTTTTAACGAGCCTAGTGGATGTTTTAATTAAGTTGGATAGGAATTTTCAGAGTTACTTGATGTGAAAATGTGAGCCTATAAGAGCTGCCTTTGATGCCTGAGTTATGTTTTAAACACTTGATGAGTCCTGCAGAGCTGTTAATCCTTTTAGCATAGCTAATAGCTGTTGCTAGAGTGCTCATGAAATCCTGTTTTGTTTGTGTCTCTGCTGAGCTGGAGGCTTCCTCTGAAATGGTAGTGGTCCACCCTAGAGCTGTTTGCAGACCCCAGCCCCAGCAGCTCCCTGCACCACTGGGGGTGGGGGAAGAGGACACCTGGGAACCCCAGGGTGGTGGCTGTTAGATGGGAGCCACAGGGGTCTCCCAGCACATCTAAACGGGGTGATGCTGGACCGCTCCGAGCACCTGCTCACAGGAGCACGTCCTGGTGGTATCCCAGAGTTCTGCTAGGGCAAGGTCAGAGGCATGCATGATCCCCTCCGTCCCATGTCCCCCCCATCCCCTGTTCCCCTCCCGGATGGGTCACCAGCATGTGGTGCCTGGTGGGAGCTCAGGACTGGTTGCTCAATAGCAGGGCACACGGCAGTGTGTGTGTGCAATCCTCTGTCGTGTCCAGAGCTGCTACCTTAAAATAAGATCTTTCCTTCTCAGATATTTTGAGTTCACCTCTCTCCAGACCTGGAGAGCCACCCCACGGCTTGTGAAAAGGCTTTCCTCTGCCCTGTAGCTCCAGATTTGCTTGAGGGAGGGGTAGGGAGGAACTGACTTTGGGGAAATGCAAATGCCTTCCACAAAGGATGCTGCAGGGAGAGATGAAAGCCAACTCCATTTGCATTAGTTCCGTAACTCTGGATGTTTTCCCTCTCCCGTTTAGACTGGAGTTCACACACACACACACGTTTTTGCCACGGAGCTATTCTGTTGCCAGCTGCTCCTCCCAGGAGTTTGAAGAAATCCCCATTTATACACTTGTCAGAGCACCAGCAGCAACCTGTGAAGGCAGAGGGAGCAGCCAGGTAGCTGTGGTTCGGCAGAGCCCCGCCGCAGCTATCGGGGCCAGCGTGAGCTCGCCCTGGTCCCCCTGTGCACAAAGGGGACACCCCGAGCCTGCGGCAGGACCTGCGCCTCCCTCCTGCCGCCACCCCTGGGCAGCATTATGGTCCCATTCACCACATAAAAGCCAGCAAGACGATGAGGTGCACCACAGTGCCTGGGCTGTGCTTTTATGTGGCCCATAGCAAAGTATCAGCGGCAACCTACCAGTTTGTTAAAGCAAAAAAACAGGCACAGGAAAACAGGCACAGGAAAACACTCTCTCTCTGGATCTACGTGCTAAATAAATGAATAAGTAGGGCTGACTCCCAGGTCAGTATGTGCCTGTACACGGCACTCCTGGGGGTTATCCTGCTGCTGCCGCCACCTTTCCACAGCGAGGCGGCAGAGGAGCTAGGGCCCAGATCCTCCACCGAGTTTTCTTTGAGGAGCTCCTCGGAGTGCCTGCAGCACACAGCAGAGTGCCCGGAGCCAGATGGAGACACACAGGGACGCGGCGTCGGGGACTCTGGCTCCAGACTAGAGCTCCAACTGCAACGCTGTGCCAAGCCACGCTCGCTTCCTCAGCTCACCACTCTGACACCCTCCTCCAGCATTTACACGGTGCTTTGTATTTATTTCCCTTATTATTTTTTAAAGGGAGCAGGGGTATACCTCTCTGGTAGCAACCCTGTCTCTGCCAGGTCCAGAGGAGTTTAAGAACAGTGATGCTCAGGCAGCCTTTGAAGCCACGGAGGTAAATGGGACGGGGCTGGAGATCCTAGTACTGCTAGTGTCTTAACCAGAGGCAATTTTCTGTAAAACTGGCTTAAACAGGCAGCCAAACATCTGTTTTCATTCTGACAGCAAAAGCTTTGCATTAGGAAACAGAGAAAAACCCATTTTATATTCAGCCCAGTCTACTGTTTGTTGCAGCAAAACCTATAGAGAGCCCTAAAATTGCAGGATCCGCACTTATTTCATCTTACATCGATGACGCTCAGGAGAAGGGGATTTCTGGAGGAGGATTTTGCATGCAGTGATCAGACTCTCGCACTAACATCCATTCTTGCAGGTGAGCCCAGGGCACCCTCTGCACCCAACAAGCACCTGGGGGAGAGGGCAAGTGCCACCTGCGATGTGCGGCTGCAGGGTGGACATCCTGCAGCCTGAATGCAGCCTGGCACAGTGGCAGATCAAGGAGCTACCCAGGATCCACGGGGCTCAGAAGGCTTGGGAGACGTGGAGGGGACGGTACCAGGACTGTGCATTGGGGTGGGCTCAGGTGAAGGCAGCTCACAGCTAAAGAGGCATCCAGATTCCTGGAAAAAACCACCGTGGGACACCTAAACCCTCATGCCAGACGTCCTGCTGCCTGACGAGAAGCATGACAGCAGCGTGTCCAGAGTGAAGAGACTGGATCTGATCCCCTCCTGCTCAGAAGCATCGGATCACGCTCCCCAGGCGACACGCTGGGCTGAGCATAACTTCCGCACGGATCGATACCCCACGCCCACGGGAAGTCACGGCTCAGCTGCACAGCCTGTCTGCCCGACGGGTGGTGACAGTCTGCCACCGTGCAGGAAAACGGGGGGAAAGGCTGCAAACGGGGATCTTCAAAGCACAGGAAAGCCCCCTCGAGTAAAATCCATGCCCGACAGTGCCAGCAAGGCAGGACCCCCAGCAGTACCCACGTCCTCCCATGCCCATCAGGTCTGCGGGTGGACAGCACTCAGAACACATTGAACACCCCAAGGGAGGGCCGACCCCCTCCCCGTACACCGGGGCACGCGGTGACCACCGAGCTGTGCCACCTTTCCCATGGGCTGGGGCCACCTCTCTCACACTGGCTTTCTGAGGCAGACTGCAAAGCGGAAGGGTTTCCAGAGCGGAGACCGGCAGGATCCCCAGCCCGCAAGGCGAGCCTCCCGGCACTCAGCCCCGCTGCGAGGAGGGATGGAGGGAGTTCACATTCCCTGGGGAGGATGGAGATCAAACGCGGCTCTCGTATCCTCCGGCTGAGGCCTAGCCGGAGAGCATCCCTGAGACCGGGATGGCCACCCGCCGAGGCGAGGCGCCCAGCACCCCGAGCAGCAGCAGGCTCTGGGCATGCCCTGCGAGGACACCCCCCCGTCCCACGGGTCCCATCCCCGGGTCCCATCCCCGGGGCTCCCGGGCTGAGCGCCGGTTTCCCGCAGCCAAGTTTGGTCCAAAAGCAACAGAGGCTTCTCCCGCCTCAGCCCGAGCAGCCGGCTCTGCTCTCCCCCCGCCGCCTGCCCGCCGACCCTCCTTCTGGGGGGCGCGTTGGCCGCAGCCCCCCGGTACCCCCTCACTGCGGCCGGACGGTGCGCGGCGCTGCCCGAGCGGGATCCCGGCACATGCCGCTCCCCCGCCGGGGGGGCTCGGGGGAGCCGGCGGCACAGCCGTGAGCGCAGGGCGAGCGGCCGGCGGGGGG